>OZ010571.1:65707687-65755187 GCA_963932145.1 Acanthosepion lycidas | reverse complement strand
CATAATAGACTTCAAACTTTTGGTCTTGTGTCACATCTAAACTACTAATTTCATCATAGGAACATCAAGAAGTTCGTAACTTAATGACAAAAAATTATTTTACACAATAAATACTTATTTTATTTTTTAACATAATCTCTTTGGATTTAGTAGTGATTATTAATCACATCACAGTAAACTGAGAATAACAGATAAAAAATCCGCTCATAATTACATTACTACGAAATTATTGATCCACGATTTGGCACAGTAGGATCAATAATTCTGTTGCCTAATGATGAAAACAACATTTGTTTTTAAAGAACAAATACTTATTTTTCAACATTATATAGTTCTTTGTCATGGCACAAAACTCAATAGTCAATAGAACACTTTAATAATTTAAGATGAAAAACTGTAACTACGTGACGGGCTACAAGTTTATTGATCCCCTCCTTTACATAGTCACATCAATAATTCTGTAGAATAATGATGAAAGAAGCATTTATTTTATTCATGCACTTAATCCATTGACGAATATTAATCACATAGCTCAAACAGTATAGAGGGAAGAAAAGTCAGATCAAAATCCAGTCCGTAACTGTGTCAGGATCTGGATTCAGTAATACATCTTTGTATAAAGGCAACAAAAATCTTTAATTTCTCAACGTGAACAAAAGCCAGAGAAATAAAATCAGGCAGCCTAATTCGAGTTACACTTTCATATTCGAATATCGCCAACACACACCACAGGTCGTAGTTCTCAAGAAATACGATCTTCATAAATCATTTATTTAATGAACGCATTTCTTTTGTACCTAGCAAGTATTAGCGAGAAATATACTAACGTTTGGCAAACCGATAAATTCAATCTGCATTTTAAATTTGGCTGAGCTTTTTTTGAGCGCAGAGTCTGAAGGGTACCGAGGCGCCATCACCCGCCGTGTAAGTGCGAGTAATTCCTTTGGCAAGGTTTCAAATCTCGGGTAGGCGATTGAAGATATTGCTCAAATTCTGTTTTCTATTTTTTCTTATCTTACCGCACTGACACTGATCTCAGTATTATTTATTATAGTTACTCTGTTGGTTCTTTTTCAGCCACATAGTCTATTGGCAGGTATATGTCATATCTTCATAATCATTGATTGCTTTTGCGGGTGTTTCATACGCGAATTTGGGCGGGCCGAAGGTGTGGCTCATATGATAAGGACGTTTGTTAGTCTCACCAAATTTATGAAGCTGGCTCTTTTGAAACGTTTATGCATTAGTTTGATGATTTCTTTAAAATTGTCTGGGTTATTCTCGGTGCAATGGGTGTTTCTCTACCAGTTTTACTGATATCTTAGATTCAGCCGCGCCTTGTCACGCTTTGAATGTTGATTTTCAAAGCAAGAAAGAACCTCTCTGGAGAGCTTGGCACAGAATATTTACAAAAAAGAAAAAGAAAAAAGAAAGAAAAAAAATGTGGTTTTCTATAGATTTTCACTCATGACTTTATGCAAAGTAAGAATGTGCTCAAAGCGTAGCGGTTATCGACGCGAAAAGTAGGATCAGCGTCTCGCGTTCAAATTCCGGTCGAGCGACGTTCCCTTTCACACAAATATTCCTGGGAAAGGCATGAATCTATCATATCTCGCCACTCCAATTATGAATCAGGGTAGTTTGTTCTCCCTAACCTTGGTTGGCAACCAGTCTGTGAATAGACAAGTTCGAAATGATAATCTGCGACAGCACTGAAACTGTCGCTGAAACCGGCTCAAAGGCCTACTCAGCCAACTGAATGGCGACATTTAATAGTTAAAACAACAAAATGCAGTGACCAGAGGAGCTAATTTGGCGCAGGCAGTATGGTGAATCAAGGTGATCAAGGAGAAGAATGTGGCACGTCTGATGTGTGGCTAATTTATATCCGAACACTAAGAAGAATATAATTTAAAATATTCAACAACGTGACTTGAATTCAATTTAATGCATCAATATTTAACATTGTCTAACGAAAACAAAGCACAGAGGTCATGTGATTTCTATTTCATATAAAAATGAACAGTCAGTTATGCCGGTGCTTCGGCCAATTTTGGTTTAGCCATTTGGACAATCCACATTCGTTTGGTTGGGAGTCAGTATTCAATCAGAAGTGGCAGTCAGAGAGGAGAAGTGGCTAACTGTGGCAGGTCGACGTAAACGTCTACAGAAAGGAAAGCGTCAAATTCGTCTCTTGTTGTTCGTTCGTGACACCAGCATTGTTAAGACGATTTAACTGTCGAAGAAGCCTCATCTCACATTCAACCTCTCATTCTTTCTCTAAGCAAAAATATTCAAATATAGCTAGAATTTAACAACCCAAAGCTAAAGAATTTTGAGTTGTATTTCGACGGTCCTAAAACTAGGATAACGTTCACTGGCTATCACAGAGGATAGTCTGCACTAGTAGTGGTTTTGTCCAACAAAATAAGATTCTACAAAAACAAAATATTAACCTTTGAACTCGAGTTATGTCCTTAAATAGCCACATTCATGCCATCCATATTCTCATAGAGATGTCATGCATGCCATCCAACCTATTCAGAATTGTCTAAACTATCAGCTATATATAATGATTTTCTAAGATCAAGGATTAAAAATAGCGCATAAATCAAGCGAATAAATCTTGGTTTTTAAGAAGACAATTCTTCATCAGATCTTATGAACTGGCGCTACAGAATCACAAAGACTTCAAACTGCAGCAAAAAATAAAATGGAAACCCATGTAACTAGAAAGGAAAATAATGCTATAAACAAGATATTGACTTTTCAAAGTTCCATAAACAAACGATTATGAGGAAAACCCCGATCACCACTGCAAAGGGCGATAGGAGTTATTGGATTTGAGAGGCGGATTTTTCTGAAAAAGAGAAAATAATTATAAATTTCAACCTTCAGAAACGCTTAATGTTCGATCATTGAAGACCAAATGTTTCCTGTATGGAAACGGGTAATCTTATCATTACCATTACTACAGTATATTTAGGCAGCAAACTTTGATTTAAATATGTTCTGTAAAATAGGGCAGAGAATGTCTATCGAGTCTTTTATTGAGTCCCACTCTCTCTCTCTGTCTATCTATAGAAATTATTAGGAGGATTTGATAATTATAATTAAGTAATTCATCGAGTCTGAAAGAAAACTGAACAGAAAGCACTGGACGGCCGTATCGTCCTATATTTGTGACTCATCAGCAGTGCGCATCCGGACAGTTAGGTTATCAAGCAAACGTCATACCAACTGTTCCAGCGGGCCTCGGTGACGAAGAGGTAGCAAATCAGACTCAATATAGCGCCGCTCACTCACATATTCCGTGGTGGAACTCAACTGAGATTCTCTCTAACCACAGGACTGTGCCCCCAGGAGCCACGACTACTATCACCAAGCCGCTCAAACTTGAGCATTAGATACCCGATTCAAGCAATGATATACAAATGATAGAAATTATTAGGAGGATTTGATAATTATAATTAAGTAATTAATCGAGTCCGAAAGAAACTTCAACAGAATGCAGAAAGCATCTACTACCGAGAATTGAAACGTCAAACGTCATACCAACTGTTCCAATATATATATATATATATATATATATATATATATATATATATATATATATATATATCGCATATATATATCTCTATATCTCATATATATATATATATATATATATATATATATATATATATATATATATATATATATATATATCTCATATATATATATATATATATATATATATATATATATAGATATATATCGCATATATATATCTCTATATCTCATATATATATATATATATATATATATATATATATATATATATGCGTGTTAGTAAGGTATAGAATCCGAACAAAAAGGAAAAAAAACCTTTTTATTGACAACGCGTTTCACCTTGGTTACGTACTTAAGTCGGCATCATTTATTCATTCTGGCCTGAAGGTGTCTACTTAACTACCTAACCAAGGCGAATCGCTTTGTCAATAAAAGATGTGTCTTCTTTTTACAAATATATATATGTCAAATATGTATGTATATAAATACAAATATATATATATATATATATATATATATATATATATATATATATGCAATTTACATATATATTATTTATATATTATATATGTGCGGTACTTATTAGAAAGCGCTCAATATCAGAGATAGAGCTAACATATTTAGTTGGATTGATGTGAGTTTGAAATCCAGGGTTTCACGCACTTTGCGATCGTCAGACAAAGTTTCTCTAACGATCGCAAAGAGTGTGAAACCCAGGAAACTCGCATCAATCCAACTATATATATATATATATATATATATATATATATATATATATATATATATATATATCTTTAGGTTTATATTGAGTGTATTGAGCACTTTACGTAGTTACTTTTACTCGTTTTTGGAGTTTTTTTTCTTTGAACCCTGAGCTTGAATTCTGGACGATTGTTTTCGCCTCAGTTTCATGTTCTTAGTTTTTTCTTTTTTTATTCCTCATTTTTCCTTGGGTATTGGTTTGTTCAAATACAACCCGAAAGCGAGTACCACTATATATATATATATATATATATATATATATATATATATATATATATATATATATGTCTGTTTGTGTGTGTATCTGCATGGGATAGGCGCATAGTATTGTAATGGACCCTATCATACCATGTAAAGTGCAGGAACTCATGTCATCGATTCTCTAAATGATCAGAAGACCTTTGGTAAGATGTTGAGCCACATGACGTCTTATAGCAGTCTACAGGTCGCTGATATTTGTAGTTACATTATCTTGCGTATGAACAGACTTCCCCGCCATGTCCAATAAATACTCGATGGTATTCACATCGAGAGCATGTAATGGTTATATTATTCGTCAGAATTTTCGAAAGAAAAAAAGTAACGAAAAAAATTTATCTAGGAACATTGGCTCAATGACTCGGTACATTTTCTGTTGGAATAACCTATTAGATTGGTGCAAAAATGATGTCGTTTTCTCACATATGTTACGACATTATTTTTGCACCAACCTAATATCTTTATTAGAGCAGTTGTAACCCATTGTAATATGTGAGTCACCTCAGATCATGCCAGATTGAACTTTGCACTCAGTCTCTTTCAGAGAAACCAGGTGCAGGGTCGACCTGACAGATGTCCTCCTTGTTGTCGAGTAGAGACCCACGTTATCACCACAGCTGCATCTAGAATGCACGCGTGGGAAAGAGTCGTATCAGCAAAAACAAATAAGTAATAATAAAGCGCAAACTAACAGATTATATTTTTCATCCTCTTTTTAGGAGCAGCACATATACACTAACGTGCCAAAAGTTTCGTCATGCTAGTATGTAAAGTTAATGGTAAGTGACGCCACCGTATCAAACCTATGCTCTGATATCAATTATGCTCTGATATCTGCGAACACCGGCTAGGCCACTCTTTACAAAGCGATGTTAATTGGACATGAATGGAGGACAGGCAGATGGAACATTCTATTTCTGGAATTATGGCGACTTGATATTGCTCGACTTACGGTGTCACGAGTGTGTCAAAATTTTACAGTTAGTTTACAGCTGTAAAAACGAACACTGACCAACGCTCATAGAAGAAATCAGAAGTTCAATAAAATGTAATGTTAAATATGAGAGATTAAGTCTAGTGTTTTCATTAGTCATGGTGACGATATCATTAACATCATGAATGGATGCAATTGGTCACGAAATAGTGCGCCCATTGACGTGTACGAGTTAGACTAGCGGATTCAACCGATGCGACTTGAACACGCCCTCTATCATTAGGTAACCAACAACAGCTTACAAGGTGCTTTGTTGACAAATGAGATCCATGGCCTCATGGAGTCTACGACACACCGAAACCCTATCACCAATCCGAAGCACTGAAAACATGATTTATCAGTCTATGCCACATGTTTCTAGTTACCTAGGTTCAATTAGTGACGTTACGAGTCTAGTTCAGTACTGTGGTATTAACAGTGACATCTTGGTTTGTATTTTTGAAGCAGTGTTGCTTGTCTATTTCCACAGAAAATTCTAGTCAAAGGCCTTATTAAGGACTAATGGGCGGTCATTTCCCTGTCCACGATGGGCAATAATACCTTTCATCAGATAAATGTGTCTGACAATCATTATCATGCCCAATTCCCAACTTATTGTAAAAAGCCGCCTAGCCGATGTTCACCATGATTCACCACGTATAAGAGCACAATTGTTATAAGCCTGATACGGTGGGACCACCTAACATTATCTTTACATTCTTTCATGGCAAATTTTTGGCAAGTTAGTGTATATAGGCTGCTCCTAAAAAGATATTGGAAAAAAAAAAAACTAATCTTTAGCCTTTGTCATTATTATGAATCATTATTTTTTTATAGAAATTTACAGAATAAAAAGAAATATTTTTTATTTTATTTTCTAAATTTCTATTCATCATTTTTAATGATTATTAAAAAATAACATAACCTAATGGGTATTAAAAATAATGTAAGCTAAATGCCCTCAAATTTCAGAAGAGTTAAGTTTCAAACTATATAGTGACTCTTGAGGCACCCTTTATATGAATATGCATAAAATATGGGCCTTGTATAAATACTAATTAATCGTCAGTATTTTGTGTTATTTTAATTCTTTGCTTACACCATATTTATGTCATCGAGTAATAATGAATTAAATGTTGCTTTCTTATTGTTCTTCATTCTAATTGTTACAGAGAAATGTTGTCATGACTTTCTCATTCAGTGAAACTCAAGTAACTATATTTCTCAGTCAATAGTTTTTTTTCTTGATACTTTGTCAACCTAAGCCTTCTTATCAAAGCATATTGTGAAAATTCCCGAATGTAGTTCACCCGAATCCAGTAGTAAAATAAACTGACTTTCTTAAAAAAGTAAACGCTAACAAAATGAATGAAACAGTATATATATATATATATATATATATATATATATATATATATATATATATATAATCGTGTGTTTATCTGTATTTATTTACAGTATTTGTTTAAACTTAGTAACATGATTTCTTGGGTGTAGCTCTATGAAAGGAAGACATTTTGTTTTATCGTATCCACACACGTCCATACTGTCATGGCGGAGCTATGGAGACGTTTGGCTTCTCCTGAAAACAAAATCCATCACCGGTTGAGTTAGGCGTAAATATTTGTCCAAACATGTCTGTGTACATTGAAAACTTATATCAATGACTGCAGACACTTTGCTGTTTTGATATTTTGCCGCAATATTTATTCAATAATCTGCCTTGAAACTCGTCAGATACGGTTATTTGGTAGCATTGCCGCTAATCATTTGTCTGATGAGAAAACCGCTGCAGGAAACTTGGGACTATGATTGAAGGGCAGTGGGGAGACGGTAGAAAATGGATAAGAAAGAATGGCCTCATGATAAGAATACAGAAGAAAAGAGAAAGAGATAGAGATAAAGTTAGAGAGAGGTGGCACCTAGAAACACAATTTGTACCTTTATTTCCTTTACTGTTCTCTTCCTTTCTTTGGCATAAACATTCATATTCTCCTACATATACATGTCTAGTCACATTCTTTCACATATACGTTCAGAGCTGCCTATAAACTGACTTTTATTTCGAAATAAAGCACTCATACTTACATAGCAAGCTATGCATTAGTCTCATTCGCAGACGAATACAAAAACGTATTTACACGCATAGACACATTAAAATTTGTTTCTATTACCCGGTTGTAAACACGTACCAGCTCGAGCATATAATATCACATGCTATTCGATTACTGTGCAAGTGCGAGGTGGTATAAAGTTTATCGATGCGGAAATCTGAATTGGTGAACCGAGTTCGAATTCTGGTTGACACTGCTTGCGTCACTTTCGAATGTCTTTGCGAAAAGTATGAATCTAGATCATTTGAGACTGTTTCCAACTACCAATTAACTAGACAATAGACCATGGTCAATTGACAGTGAAAAGAGTTTGTATACAGCTAATTCGCTTTCCTATGAATTTCCTATCTTGATTGTTAGTTTTGACAGATGGAAACTAACAATGTATGTGTGTATCTTAAGATTCCTTTCTTTTTCTTTCTTTCTTTTTTTCTCACTCACACGCACTACACAATGCGAATACACACGCACATACACACACACACACACACACATATATATATATATATATATTAATGTATACGATGGCTGCTAGTTCGTTGTCAAGTATGACCATCGCAAGGTAACATTGCAAAACTCAGTAGTGTTACGGTATCAAGCAATGCCTGTGCATGAAAATTGTAAAGAAGAGGAAGTCGATACACTGGGCTAATCCCACTTTCTAACAAAGAACAGTATGTAGCCAAAAAGGAGAACTAGAACATCATTGGATGCTGTCAAACCGCAGGTGTTACATCAGACGTTTTCCTCCCCTTGTTGGATACCTTGACACTATATCTCTCCCCACCCCTCTCTCTCTCTCTATATATATATATATATATATATATATATATATATATATATATACATACATATATATATATATACATACATACATATATATATATATATACACATACATACATATATATATATACACATACATACATATATATATATATATATATATATATATATATATATATATATATATATATATATATATGTATGTGTATATATATATATATATATATATATATATATATATATATATATATATATGTAATCCAAAACAACTAACAACTATTGAACGCTCTTTATCTTGCCTTCTATTCTCTTTACCGGTTCTGGTTCGTTTTGTTTTGTTTAATTTGTTTCTTTTCTTTAATTCATTCTGGAATGTGTGTGTGTGTGTGTGTGTGTGTATTCTAGAATAATTTTGTATGTTTCAGTGGAATATTTCCATGAAATTATTATTGAAAAATGACTCACAGTAACACATTTTTATTCTCTTACTTCCTTCGAATTTCAACCTCCGTGGTGTACATAGCGATCTCATAACGGCGCTGATCCTGAGGATAACGCCAAGTGAACCTGCTACATTATATTTGCGTGAGTGATCTCACAGACGGCTTGGGTTTTTTTTTTTTTTTTTTTTTTTTAATTATAATCCCGTCATGTCGCTTCTCGGAACTTTTAGATTTCAAAAGTTTATTTACAGCAATAATTCATTGCAGAGAACAACATTTTCTTTGTGAAGAAATGTTCATCCATGTATTTACTCTGACTTTCGTAATCTTCTTGATGTATTTTAAGTTATTTTTTTATTCCCGCTTATAATTAGATCACTATATATTTAGTCATGTAAACAAAACTTTCAAAATGGATTTGTTTATTATCATTGCCAATGCAGGAAGTATTAGGAATTATCACCTTTTCTGTGGTGTCGCTTGGCGTGAGATCACTTCTTAGTTAAATCATTTCATTGTTGGCATTTGTTTCCTGAGAATCAATAGTCCCTGTATTGATTGGGGGATCAAACGGATTCCGTTTAAAATCCCACTTATTGGATTAAAGTTTCGAAATAGTGTTAATATGGAGTCTTTCTTTAATTTCGCTTCCTGAGGCGACACCCCTGAAGAAATTGTTGATTCAAAAATGAAATAGGAACATTTATAACAGACTCATCATCCCTGTGTAGCAAGTCAAAACCTTTGTATATTTTCACATCTTATGGAACGTAAGTTGCAACAAGTCATCACTGAGTAGTAGTTCATCTAAATCAGAGGTCGGCAATCTTTTGGATTGAGCAGGCCAGGCAGCTATGCAGTGTTTCGGAGGAGGGCCTTGATATCAAATATATTATAACAAATTGTCTCAATCGCAGACCGTTCCGTCCAGAAGGCTGCCTTGGTCTGGAGGTTTAAAGAAAAACAATGAAGTTAATGCTATATTTATTAAAACAAGTTTTTTATTTTACTATATGTGTATCAGCATAACAACTAACGCAATAAAAAAAAAAAAATGAAAATTCCTCACTACCGTTAAGTTGGCGGGCCGGATAAAAATCCTTCGCGGACCGGGGGCTATCGACCCCTGATCTAAATTCTTGTGGTTAGGAATACTTTCTTAGTTAAACTAGCATTTCAACACTTGTGGCATTAATTGATACACCATACCTTTTAATATCTTTTGGAGTACGTCGCAATAAGTCATTGTGATCTAGTCTGGTTTTTTGTTATTATGGTTACTTTCTTTGAATTATTGCTTCGTAATTTGTGATATCAACTGATTCATCATATATTTTTCTTCTTTTATAGTTTCTTCCATAAGCATACGAGATTCGAATACCATGTCTAACAACTGGAGTAGGAATATTGCTTTTTACTGCTTGTAGAGTTCGTACACTTTCAACATCCACTAACATTTTCTATCTACCAAAGTATAAATATTATTAATTTCAATTATATGATCATTGTCATAATTTGAGGGATACTTCTATCATTACTGTGGTTTTGTAATCTATGTAAGTGACTACATAAAGCTACGCATATTGTCAAAGCTCTCCTTCAATATGATACTGGTACGATGACAGATTTGACAATTAACACGAAAGAAATACGGCCTTACGTCCGGCGACATCTGATATTTATCCTCCCATTGAAATACAAAAGGAAGGACAGAATTGTAAGAGTTGATATTCATTTTGATGTGTTTGTAATTGGGATTCATTGGATCACGAAGATTGTAATGGCGGTTCTCTGCAGCTAAGCAGTTTTATCTTACATTTGTAACACCATTCATTGTATTTATCATCTGATGGACGCGCGCTGATGTAAAATGTTTTGAATTACAAAACAATAAACACATGTCCACATGAGTGAAACAATAAGTTGTCTTCTGAAAATGATGTAATATTTTTTCAAACCCTGCATTTGGTCTACACAAAAGAAAAATCTGAAGGGTGTCATTGATCGCAATAACTTAGAAGCGGTCAGCTTGTGTAAAGTTTTAAAGTAAATTCCTTAGTATGAGATAGAAATAGATATATGTAGAGAGGGATGGCGAGAAAATTCTTTTTCCTGTTCTACAGAAATAAAGGATTAGTTAAATACAAAGACCGTGAGATATTGATTGATTAAATTCATGCTTCCATAAATGTGGTCGCCGAGTTTATTGTGATGCATACAAAAAATCGCAATTTTAAAACCCACACTTGCGTCACACTCGGTAGTCTCATGCAGGTTGCATGCGGCCTGAGGGTCGTATTTTGTGCAGTCCTGTTCTAAGTCTTAGTGTGCTTCTGTCAACAATTCTGTCGACACTAATTCTTAGTGTGCTTCTGTCGACACTAATTCTTAGTGTGCTTCTGTCGACAATTCTTAATCTGTTAACTTCTATTCAATATGCAATTTCTTGTGATTTCTATTTTCACCTTCCAGCATTTTTGTAAAAGTGCGATTTTTCATTGCACTTTCATTTTGTGTTTCTTTCTTTTGTCTTGCAGCAATTATTCATCTTTGAACTTCAGCACTTGGCGAAGTTTCTTGTTTCTATAACATAGCAATATTTTCGTTTGTTTAAGTCTTGTTTAGAAAATGGCTTTGCATTGTGTTAACTTCCGTCATCTTTCTACTGATTAAAAACGGGTAATTTCTCTGAGCACGACAGCTTCTTCATTTATTTTATTTTCAATTCTCTGTTGTCTTTCTCGAGGATTTCTTTGTCTTGCCTTACATTACTTTGCCAATCGATGTTTTCTTTCATTTTAATATTCCATAAAAAATGGAAAACTATCAAATTTATTGCTAATAATAATCGTCTGACAAATCCAAAGACTAGCTTATCTTATTTTACCGAAAAAGAAAATAGATAAACGGAAATTCAATAATATGAACGATGCAATAAAAAAGGAATAGGAAGCATGCTATTTATTTCTTATGAAAAACTGAGGGACAAATACAAAGAATCAGTTTGTACAAATGTTCTTGAAAAAAGAATAAAATTAACATATACCAAAGTTTCAAGGAAGTTAAACAGAAATCATGAAATTTATTGCTAACAAAATATGACTCTTAAGCTGTTAAAGTAAAGAATAATAAATACAAATCCATGTATAAAATTCTGTGAATTCTGTCCGTCCGCCTCTCACACCTTCTAAAATAGCCATACATTGACCGATCGAAACCAAATTTTGGGGAGAAATGCAAACAGGCTAGAGGGTACGAAGTACATTTGATTTTACTACCGTGCGTAGCTTAATACAATAAATTTCCATTAATTCCTTCCCCCGCAAATAATGAAAATTGAAAACAAAAAAACAAAAAACGATTGGTTTGCGAAATTGAACGAAACGTAGAGTTTGTAAATCTCGACAAAAATGTTAGCAATAAGTTACTAAACAATACTAAATACTGTGAAGATTTCAACACGTTGATGCGTGTTGCAAACAAATTCTTGTGAAAAAAAATCACAAAATTCATATAAACCAAAATACAAACAGAAACCTTTAGATCATCAACAACAAAAAGGATTAATTTAGTTTTTCGAAATATCATATTTTTCAAATAATAAAAAAAATCGCATAATGTTTTTTTTTTTTTTAGCGAAAATCAAATTGATATTCGGTTTTAAATATTGTAAATACAGTATGCGTTTTTATGCAAGAAAAACACAAACAATCGAACGGAAAATGAAATATCTTTTTCTGAAGATGTTAATTAATCTTAAAATTTCGGTTGATACTATATAGGAACACATAGGAAATAAAATTTTTTTATGTGTTTTTATGTTAAATAAACTGAAACAAAAGATGGCAAAGAAAAGTATTTTAATTACAATCGTAATGAACGAGTGTTTTCTCTTGAGCACCTATTAGGATTTTAAACTAGCGCAGACCAAGTGGAACTCGTACATACGCCCCATCGCTAAAGATACTGGAAAAACAGTCGATTTCTTGTACCGCTCCTGTAAGTACCTGACACCTCGTACTATCCTCTATTTTTACAAGAGTCATATCTACTGCTATACTACAACCTCTTTCCTGCATACGAAACATTGCAAACCTTTCGCTGCTCTATCGTTATTTCAATGGAAAGTATACAGACGAACCACATTTCTTAGTTCGACGTTCACGGCTAAGACCTGCCATGCCACGTATATTGTCAGGATCTACCCTCATTCGCTTTGCCTTCCATTAGTGAGATTTAAGTTTCCCTCAAGCAGCTTCCCATGAAGCGTTGCTCTGTGGAAGCTGCTCCAAAGAGGATGATTCCACGATCACAACCATCTTAATCTGTTCACGTTCAGGGTTAATCGTTATCTTCCCTACATATAGCCATAAAACTGTGCCTCTTACTCTGTAAACCCGAGTAGATCTTAGACCTTATAAAAGGTGAACCCCATTGTAATAGCAGAACAGACTGGGTTTTATAGCGTTCGATGGTAACTGGTCTACCGCAGAAAAAAATGACAAACTACTGCGGGAAAAAAAATCTGCCTCGTCAGTCATGTATCGAAAGATACATGATCACCAAAGCGTGTATCACGCATGACACATGACTGACTGACAATCATTGTTCCTTTAAATCTCTTTAACTCACTCACTCGGTTATGGGCTCCCATATAAATGTTCCAAAATATACTTACAACGTGTTCATTTAACGTAAGTTCAGAAATCTTCAGACTAACATATATTTGATATTTACAGTCCGACAAATACTATAAAACAAAATAAAAATATTCTGATTAAAAATGAGTTCGGCGTGTATGAATAAAATCTGTAATATCCACATTTTAGAAATACATTAATAGTTATTTCCCAGTAAAAACGAGTGTATTTGTGATCTATTTCTATTGCAAACACACACACACACACACACACACACACACACACACACACACACACACACACACACACACACACACCAATGTAAACACAAACTCAAATGCAAATATTAACAGAGATAAACACAATCCTGTTTTTGCAAACAGTCAATTAATTTCTGATAAGGAGTTTGTAATCGTCTGCTATTTGCTTTTAATATGTCCTTTACTGATTGACGTTTTCCTTTTCAAAACATTGTAGACATGCCGAAGGCGCTGTTCAGCCATGATGCAACTGTGTGGTGTTTGGCGGAAGTTGCCGCTTTTGTATCACGAATATTTGAGAGAGAAACAGGTTTCACTCGTTATAACCACCAACGAATATCCAAAAGGTCTTGTGAAGGGATTAATTTTTCCGTCTACAGACAAGAAGAAAGGTAAACGATTTTCGTTTGATACCGAAACCTTTTAAGAATGATCAACAGTTGATACTGGTTTTATTTCACTTCTTAGATAAAATGAGTTTTTTTCATAAGCATATACATAGACTTTCTTTCTTAGAGAGAAGTTCTCGATTTAGATTCTTTACTAGTTTTTCTGTCATTTTAATGTTTATCGCAAATCTAAAGTCATTTTACATTTTAAAACAATCGTTAAATAAGCAGCATGGACCAAATATAAACAAACATATAATAATTTGGCAGACAAGACGCGAAAAATATAGCAATTTTATTAATTTCTTTGGCATGTTAACGCTTGGTTGCCGTGACTAAACAGTTAATTTTTTTTCAATATATTTGGCGGGCTTTCGAGAATACAGGATTTGAGTTCAAATCTCGTCGGAGGCTACTTTTTCAAAATTTTCTATCACTACCGGTTATTTAACGATCGTAAAACAACGTAAGCATCTTGATAGAAAACAAAAATAAAATAAACTATGAAACAAATATTGCTCAAAAAATTATAGAAGACACACTTTAGAAATTAATCTCGTCAAGTTCAAAAAGCAAAAGCACAAATAAAAGTACTACATCCAACAATAGTATAATCAAGTTCTGAAAGTTTAGGTTTTAATTTTGATTTTTTCCCAGTGTTACTTTCTGATTTTGTCTTTAAATGAAGTAATAATTAATTTCTGCGATCTCCAAAATTGGTGTACATATTTTTACCTACAAAAATTGCCAACATCAGTTTAGTGAGCAATTAAATTAACAACTTTTAAGCTGAACTATTACGTCATGATGCCGAGAAACCAAACATGTTCGTTCGGTTTAAGAAAAAATAGATTTTTTTTTAATTTTTCCTCTGATGATTGTACAGATAAACATGTTTAGCTGTTTTTAATCCTTACTATATTTCGGTATTACCGTTTTACGGTAATATATTGTTTTTGCTACCCTCCCTTTTTGTCATGAAAAGCGTGTTAATAGGTCTCCTTTTATTGCCCTAAAATGGCTTTTAAATATTTTCGGCATATACTTTATTGCATTATATATTTACCGTTTTGCTCCACTATCTTTTACCATTTTTTAATAAACTTCATAATTTTATTCTTTCTTTGAATAAAGTGTAACCTTTAGCAAAGTTAAGGTTGATTAATTTCGCTTACTGTAAGATCCTTTGGAATCAAAATTGCTGTTTAATATATTCCCTTTTTATTGACCGTCACCATTTGTTTTAGAAATCACATACAGACGTACAGTCCCATAGGTTGTTTTCACTTGACTTGCGCTGGTGTAAATGACTATCGATGCTTGATCGGGATATTTTACTTGTTTTTGCTATCATCATATGACATTAATTATTCTTCGAGATTTTTCTTGATTACTATCAACAAAAGAAAACTGTCTACTCGTAGCATCGTTCAGAGTGAAACCACCACCACAATAAATTCTCAACCTCTTTTTGAGGCATATTCCCTGCAAAAATACCGTTTTTTTTTAAATTTTGCCTCACATTTTATCTTTTGTGTTTTAAAAACAATATCTACTGAAAATATTGCTCATTTTCTTTCATCTTTAATTTTACATACAATATCGGTCCTGACCGAGCCTCTCGACTTACAATAACATCCTTCCTGCTCTCTTTTCTATAAATATTTTTATGGCAGTTGTTCTAATGAGCTCTCTTGCTTGTTGTTTTTTTTTATTCCCCACCCGCCACAGACAAATTACATAGAGACTCCGAGGTATTATGGTGGGTGTAGTTGAATGCTAAGTAAGAATGTCGTTTTGGTGTAAGGAATACTGTGGTATGTTTGGGTCAGTATTTGTGATTAGCTAAGTTTAAGGTAAGAGGAATTGAAGACAAGCCTTCCCCTAACCCAGCTTTTGGCCTTGTGCCACATTTTTCTGTTTGCAAAATAGATATTACTCTCCTCCTTCGTACCTACAACGCATGAATTTAAGCGTACTATCAGATTGTCAACTAAGTCTCATTATTTTATTGTTAAAATTGGTTGATGCAATCGTAAGTTCTATTCCAATAGTTTATTTTCTCGCACTTCTCGTCTGTGAAACTCTCTTCCGGTTTCTTGCTTCCCTTCCATCTACAATCTTGAAAAATTTAAATGTAACGTCAATCGCAATCTGTTTTCCTGAACACTTATTTTTTATTGTCCATTCTCCTTACTAAATTCTTCTTATTTTCTTTCACTCCCCGTAGTGTCTTACCTTCAAATACACCAATTTTGCATTATGACCACTGCTACTATTTTTGCTTTGTGATAGAGTCATTCCAAAAACTTAGCAAAGTGCTGAAAAACTGGCAAAATTAGAAACATTTAAAAGACTGCTGGATTGCTATGTGATATCCATCCTCGTATATTCACACTGGATAATATTACGGATCAGGAGAAAACTGTCAGCAACAGAAATGTGGTTCTACAGAAGGATACTGTGCGAGTAAGCAACGAAGAAGACAAAGAAAAATGATAACAAAAAGAATGCTTATGTTCAAAATCAGGATTAGAGAGCTGAAATTGAAATTCCTTTAACACATAAGGAAGAAGGATGGCTTGGAAAACTTAACCTTCACATGGCATACTGAAAGCAAGAGAGATAAGGGGAAGGCAGGGGGGGCAACTATCTGGCGAGCTTGTGTGAATGGATAATGAACTGGAAGCGGGTGCCTTAGAAAAAGTAAGAAAAAATGCTAATAGATACAAGAAAAAAGGAAGATTTGAGGAGTCATGTTTACCCATGTCCTGAAGGGATGTGGCTTAATAGAAGAAATAAATACGATGCATTGACCTGTTTGAATTGACCGCCAGAGGATGAGTGCACCGTAGTCATACAATGAGGCACACGATCAGCCACAATATCTTGGTAGGTTGAGTCATTTAAACGATCTTTTATTGATATGAAGAGTCTCAATGTATGCCAAGAAAATATTCCCCATAAAATTTCACCGGCACTATCAACAAGCCTTAACCGTTCATAAAAGACAGGATGGATCCATACTTTCGTGTTGTTTACACCAAATTATGGCCCTATCATCCGAATATGGCAGCAGAAATCGAGGCACATCCGATCAGGCAACGTTTTTGCAATTATCTCTTGTCCAAATGTGATCCTTAGAAAAATTCTAGCTTCAGTTTCATCTTATCTTACAGGCGTAGTCTTTTGTTGTAGTCAATCTTCGTAAAAGTTCAATGTATGGCGCTTTCAGAGATGCTTTTCTGTATACCTTCGTTGTAGAACTTATTTGAGCAATTGTTGTTTTTCTATCAATTTGAACCAGTATCAACCTTCGACCACTTTCAAGATAAATTATCGCCAATACAGTAATTTACTAAGCGCAGCTTAGATTCGTTGATATAATAATTTACTAAACGTAACGTAAGCACCCAGTGAGGTTCGAACACATTACTTAGATTTCCGTCAATATAAGCAGATTTTTTAAAATATTTACATAAGTCCTAGAGATGAGTGTGCATAAAAATTCTAGCTGACCGGCAGGTTTTGAAATAATCAAAGGCACTCATCTGGCACCAATGGCTATTGTGGTATGGATTATCTCCCCTCATACCTTTATTTAAGTAAGTCTAGCTGGGATACACTCCATTCTAATTTGAATTATGCTTCAGTTACGTTATAACTGCGTTCGTCTTTTCACTATAATTTATTCAACTTAAAATCTTAACAATGGAACATTGCATAACACCACAAAGGTTCGACGTCGACCCTGACCATACCACAAGCATGCTGCATTGAAAGGCAGATGAACTTTCTTTACCATACTAATTCATGAAATTTAATGAGATTTACTTGATCCCCACTAAGTCAGGTTATGACACAAGGTCAGTCTTTAACGTGGGAACCCGAGTGTTTTCACACGGGCCGCTGAAGCGGGTCTTAACTGGTCATAGCTTGTCCAAGCTAGTCTAAGCTAGTCATAGCTGGTCCAGGCGAGAGCCTGTCCAAGCACACAGGGATACAGGGACAGAGCCCTGTGCCAGGGAAGTAGATGTTTACTTGACCCCCAACTGAGTTAGGTTGTGACATAAGGTCAGTTTTTAACGTGGTGTCTCGAGTGTTTTTACTTGGGTCGCTGGTCCAAGCTGGTCTTAGTTGGTCATAGCTGGTCCAAGCTGGTCAGAGCTGGTCTAAGCTACTCATAGCTGGTCTGGGCTGGTCATAGCTGATCCAGGTTCGAGCCAATCCAAGCTAGTCGTAGCCGTGATACTACTAGCAACAGGGCCGAAGCATAAGGTTTATTTACTTGACACCCCACTGAGTCAGGTTGTGACACAAGGTCAGTTTTTAACGTGGTGACCCGAGTGTTTTCACTCGTGCCGCTAGTCTAAGCTGGTCATAGCTTGTTCTAGCTGGTCAGAGCTGGTCTAAGCTAGTCATAGCTGGTCTTTGTTGGTCAGAGATTGTCCAAGCTGGTTATAGCTAGTCTTGGCCTGTCAAAGCTGATCCAGACCCGAACCGGTCCAAGCTAGTCGTAGCCGTGATACTACTAGCAACAGGACCGAAGCACAAGTGCCGGGTTTATTTACTTGAACCCCCACTGAGTCAGGTTGTGACACAAGGTCAATTTTTAAAGTGGGGACCAGAGTGTTTTCACTCATGCCGCTGGTCTAAGCTGGTCATAGCTTGCCCAAGCTGGTTATAGCTTGTCCAAGCTGGTCAGAGCTGGTCTAAGCTAGTCATAGCTGGTCCAGACCCGACCCGACCCGACCCGACCCGGTCCAAGCTAGTCGTAGCCGTGATACTAGTAGCAACAGGGCCGAAGCACAAGTGCCAGTAAGTAGATATTTACTTGACCCCCCCAGTGAGCCAGGTTGTAACACAAGGTCGGTTTTTAACGTGGGGACCCGAGTGTTTTCACTCGGGCCGCTGGTCCAATCTGGTCTTAGCTGGTCATAGCGTGTCCAAGCTGGTCTTGGTTTGTCATAGCTGGTCCAGGCCGGAGCCGGTCCAAGCTAGTCGTAGCCATGATACCCCCAGCAACAGGGCCGAAACACAAGTGTCAGGGAAGTAGATATTTACTTGACCCCCAGTGAGCCAGGTTGTGACTCAAGGTCGGTTTTTAACGTGGGGACCCGAGTGTTTTCAATCGGGACCCTGGTCTTACCTTGTCCAAGCTGGTCTGAGCTAGTCATAGCTGGTCCAGACCGGAGCCGGTCCAAGCTAGTCGTAGCCATGATACCTCCAGCAACAGGGCCGAAGCACAAGTGACAGGGAAGTATCATTCATGAAATTTAATTGGTCGGCATAATCATGCGTAAATGCCTATATTTATCAAATTACTGCCACATCATTAGTTGATTGGAAATTTGAATAAAAAGATAATTTATTCCCATTTACTTAATTAAGTAACCATTGAGTCTATTTCTCAATAAAATTAAAGTGATTTTATCTAAATGATTTCACGATGTTACATCTTTATTTTTAATGCATTGCTTCTGTTTATATAGAAACCCTTACCGCTATTCTTGTTGCAAAGTCAATGCAAGGCGCTGGCGGACGTGCTTACTTTACTTTGGATCCTACTGAGACCAGCCTCGACTACAGTATAACAATTGTTACAGACAAAGAAAGAAGCAGTAAGTAGCCAAATATTTAATGTACACTTTTGAATATTTCACTTCATGCATGTTTCTTGTGCACATTTCGCAGTAACTATGCAGACTTTGGAAATAAGTCGCCCATACATCTTTGTGTTCGGAAGCTTTTTATTTATCAAAGAAATACGTAATTAAAAAAAAAATACCTATCAAAATCCCCGCACATTACCTGACTAAAGCCTCTTATACTAGATTGCATTTTAAATGAGAACAGTTTTCCTGATATAGTTTACACCGAGAATGTCAATGAGGGTAACCCTTCTGGGCGGGTGAAATGTATATTCGACCATCCCATCTCAAGTATTGTACTCCCAGTTTCGTTTGTATTTTAAAATATCTCTCGTTTATAAAATACACATTTAAACATAAGAAGACGATAATCCTAACCTAAAAGAGTAGTAAGAACAAAAAGCAGGAAAACTCACTTGAAATCTTTCAAAACTCTAATAAGACGATCTATTATCGTCATCGTCAAACGCGCTCATTGTCTGAAAGCAAAGGTAGCAGTAGAATAAAACAAGTCGTACATAGGAAGTTTCCTCAAATATCCGGCAATCTTTTCAGTTTATTTGTACAATTTGTTTTAACAAGCAATTCGTTTATAAACAACTGTGCTGAAATTTGACGAAATCTTAAGAAAACTCACTATTGACTTCCGCGTGGCTTTAGCAGTTAAAAAAAAGGAAAATGTAAATTTAAACAAAAATATTTTATTCTGCCAATTCTATTCGTTTAGTCACATTTCCTATATTTTTTTTCTGTTTTATTTTTTTTTATCCCTTCCGTCTTTTGTTATTCTTACTTCTAGGAACGCAGGAGAACATTACAATCAGCATTGGAAACGAAAGGAAGCCAGCCTTTATTAGATGGATTTCTGAAAGGGTAAATATTTTCTATTTGTTGTGACATATTTATTTCTTTGTGTCTATAATTATAGATAAAATCATATCTCCCGTCTTTATATAGTGGTCATTTCTGGTTACATATAAACGGATTACACATAGACACGTGCGTAATATAGAGAGATGTGTGTTAACAGTCGTCTATCTCGTAAGATCATGGTAATACCCTGGTTAGAATCACTTCCTCTGAGAGCAACATTAAGAATGACACTGTAGTCCAATTGTTGAATGACAACCATATCCGTATATAATACATACGTGTTATTTTGCCGTCTTTGTGCCTTGTGTCGTCTTTTATCCTCTATCGGATAGGTTACTCTTGTCCTCGCTTCAGTTGATGTCTTTTCGAACGGCCTCAAGTTACTCTCAGTTACCCGGATCGATCTCTGTGAATTCCAAGTCACGCTGGCAGAATTCTGAAAGAACCTCAACAATATCACGCATAAAATTAATACCTATCTCCGATATACAATTTAACTACATTCTGCTAAGTAACCCATATCTTGGGGAGACGTGGTAGATTTATAGCTTTTCTAATGGTATTAGCGCAGTAAGTGAATATAACAAACCCAACAGGAATTTGAATTCGGCTCTCAGATCCATTACAACCCCCGACTATTCAAGCTTACAGTACCTGGTATTCGCGACCGGTTGGCCACCTAGGTACTGACCAGGTGGACGTTGCTTAACTTTGGTGATCGTAGGGAAACCGGTGTTTCAACATAAGCCTTATCTTTGCTTAGATGTGACTTCTTATGAATGTCTTACTTTAGGGATGATATGTAATTTTGCTGAGAATTCATTTGACGAATGCTAAAGTCTAAAATAAACTTTCGACGTTCATTATTTTATGCATATTTTTAATGAGAATTTAATATATCTATGTCGGTTTATCAAGAATTCTGTAACATAATGATGGAAGTAGCGTTTATCTTACATTGTACTTATTTATTTTTCAGTATAATCTTCTTAGTCAATCCACTTAATTCGGTAATGAACTTTAATCACATCAATCTAATATTATACATTTATCTTTTCAGATAAAAATTCAGTTAATAACGCTATAAAAGGCTAAATTCTTATTGATCAACGTTCCTACATTCTTACGGTGACATTTCATTGCAGTTCAATATTTTTAATATCAACTTTTAGCTCAATATAACTTAAACATTATACACTGAAAATTTCAAATCAAATTCCGTTCGAACCTATGGATTTTGCTACGAACTTATTAATAACCTCTTGTCTCTCTTTATATATCTGGGTGCTGGCTAAGAAGACATGAAAAATTGTAGTTGAGCCATTAGTGGAAGGTTCAGGCCGAGGAATTTACTTACTATATATATATATATATATATATATATATATATATATATATATATATATATATATATATATATATATAGTCAAACCTAGAGAGCCAGACAAACCTACCTACGGATCCGCTTAGGTGAAACCTTGGTAGGTTTGTCTGGCTCTCTAGGTTTGACTAGGTCTGCTCTACTTTTGTATTGAGTACTTTTAAGTTAGTTGATTACTCGTATCGTTTTTTTTTTCTTTGGGCTTTGGACCTGTATGGTGTATGATTATTTTCGACAGACGTTCATGTTCATAGCTCTTTCTTTTTTTAAAACTTTTTTCCTTCAAGATTCATTTGATCATTAGCAAATCAAGAAACCGAAGGTTTTCCGAGACGAGTGTAGTTACCTATATATATATATATATATATATATATATATATATATATATATATATATGTGTGTGTATAGGCAGAATATCTTCATTCAAACATGTTTCATTGAATAATATAGATATATTGTATCTATTTTTATGTTGATTCTTTTCAGTTGTCTAATTCATCAACGAAGGCGCCGAAGTTTTTAATAACCCAAGCACTTTCGATATTTTTCAAGATCATCATCAGGCGGGAAATTCAAAAGACAAACTTATTGTAACTGTGATAAAATCTGCATTTCGTTGTGATAGTGAATTTTACAAAAATGCGCGAAGGCGCTCTGCAATTATTTAATTTTTTTATTTTATCCATTGTAGCTATGGAAGTTTTTGAAAAACAAACATTTCATTATGACATAGCTAACCGGGAATTGGTAGAAATTTAAAATGGCATTAAATGTGATATGCATTTTAATATGTTGCTATTATATTCGTAATAAATTTTGCTGGCTGGTTGATTTTGATAAAGAGGACCTCAAGAATATATATATATATATAATAAATCCCATTACCAGATTACCTTGAATATCCATTTAGATGAAACCTAGGTAGGTTGTTCCTGGCTTGTTAGGATTTATTTTATTTATCCAAGCTCTACTTAGTGTATTGAACCCTCTACGTTTTAGCTTTATTACTCGCTTGGGTTTTTTCTTTAGACTAAAAAATTAACGCACTGGACGATTTGTTTCGCCCTGTTCGGATGTTTCTAGTTCTTTCTTTCTTTTTTTACAATTTTTTCCTCGGGCACCAATTTGTTTTGATATACTTACAAGTTGTGCTATCCGATGTTTTTTACCAACCGAGTATTACTATTAGTGTAATAATAATAATAATAATATATATATATATATATATATATATATATATATATATATATATATATATATATATATATATATGAATCGTATATCCCCTACCAATACAACAAAAAACGCAAGATGAAATCCGACAAATCCTTATCAATAACATAAAACACCATATCACATAAACTGTGAAAGAAAAAATACAAATGTACAAAAGCAGCCCATCGCCAATAAATTGTTATCAAATTAAGGAACTAACATACTAAATATATTTAAAAAACACAAATTCTCACGTGAAGACGCAAAGAAACGATATTTGAAAAATGATGAAACTGACATAGCTCACAAAACCCGCAAATTCTTTAATAATGGCTTATGAAACCGGATGTACTCACAGATGAGAATTAATTTGTATTTTGTTTTATTGCCTTATCATTCCTTTGTGGCGTATTGAAAGCCGAATCATATTTTGGATTGTAAGAATAATTCTTTGTTTGCGAGCGAATATTGCATTAACAATTTTTTTAGTATAACAATGATTTTTTCCTGATAGAATTTCTACTATTTAACCTATAGCTGCGAAGGGGGAAAGCAAAGATGGAGTAATAACTCACTAAAAGTTAATTGCGAACCTGACAGTAATTTGAACTTGGCTTTCCGATTCCTTATTCCAAGCCGATATCCATTACACCACCCGCACATCCATTCAGTTTATATTTAAATTTTCACCGGAAACTAGAGAAATGATCCGAAATATATAAAAGATAACTTTTAATTTTTGTTGCTTTTTAACCAAACAAGATTTCAAGATACCGATGAAATACAAGAGAATCCGATGAGGCAGCAGCTCCCTATCTCAAATGGAATGCTTCTATCAATGGAAACGACGCTGAATGAAATTTTTGGCTTCAGAAGGAGACTACTTCGAAGGAGGTTAAATGCCAAATTGATATGTTGTAGTTTACTTTTATGGCACCAGTCCCATTACTTTGTTTTTTATCAGCCCTCGGGTATATATATATATATATATATATATATATATATATATATATATATATATATATATATATATATATATATATACCTTCAAAGGAAAGAGATACCCAAGGTTTAAAATGAATTCTTAAACATGGAAAATCTTTCTTGAAGGTTTTATTTTAGTTTTAATTTCAAACTAATAAATTAAATTTAATATTTCCAATAAGCAAATCTAAATATCATTTAAACTCAATTGACATTACAGAAAAAGAACTGTAAAGACTTCATATATATCGCTTCCAGGACTTTCAAATTGAAATCTGAATGCCCCTAACTCCGAACCTAGAACATATTTTGGTATAGGACGAGATACATTTGCTGCAGCCATCGCAGATCCAGATATATTGACGGATTTATGCAAATTATCAAGTAGCCCTATTCGAATTTCGGCCGGTACACACTGACCTATTTTACTCTCAATCTTTGACTGGTTTTAGGCAGTGTCACAATGACATTTAAAATAATAAATAGGCAAACTAATCTGGTGAGGTGACAGAACATCTTTACGAATTGTTCGAAACATCGTTTGCGCTGGGCTTGTTTATTTTTTATGCAATTCAGGTTTAGAGGTAACCACTCCCAGTAGCAGTTTTTCTTCGTATATTTATGCTTACTTATGATTTTATATTTTTGCCCAAACAGGAACTTTCTATAACAGGTACCTGGTTAGCGCCTGAAAAGCGTGCGTCCAGACATTTAGTACGAGGTAGATTTTCTGTTGTTATCATCACCCAGACATTGGGAACAATTACTGGCAAAATTCTACCGCGAATGGTTTGTGGAAGTAAGTACATTCAAGAATTTTTCCGATTTTTTTTTTTTATTTCTCTTTAAATACTGAAAATTGGATATACACCAGCCATCTACTCCTCAATTAATTGAACAACCAAAAGTTTTTGCTCATTTATAAATGTCGAATTCTTCTTTTATGTGTCATATCCAATCAGGACATGGGCGATCAAGCCTCTTCGCAACATATTCTTTGCAATATATGTTCTTCTTACTATCTCTCCCAGTTCCCGTTCTGTCATCCATTTACACAAGCTTGTTATGTAGATTAATCGATGTTACCCTCTCGCCTTCAGTATGTCATATGAGTGTCAAATTCTCCAAGCCATATTTCCACATTATGAATCTCTGAAATTGTAACCGTTTCTTTTCTGATTCTAAGTCCGCGTGTCCTTTTTGTCCCCATTTTCTTTAAATATTCCTCGTTGCTTACCTATTCCGTCAATGTTATTCCCGACGGAGTGAAGCGAGCAAGTAAACAATGATGATTTTCCGTTTTATGATTTCAAAGTAACCACGTCCAAATTATTTTCATAAATTAATGCAAATATTTTTATTATAAAGGAATCTCGTTTCTCG
This sequence comes from Acanthosepion lycidas, assembly GCA_963932145.1. Lineage (NCBI taxonomy): Eukaryota > Metazoa > Mollusca > Cephalopoda > Sepiida > Sepiidae > Acanthosepion > Acanthosepion lycidas. The sequence continues at coordinate 65,729,523 of OZ010571.1, read as the reverse complement.
AACGTCTCACATGTCGAACAAATCAGTTTTCGAACAGAAAATTTGAGATGAAAATGCCTCGGTTATCGAACAAAATTTTGGTTCTCGAGCAACATAGCGGAGCCTAGTTTCGGTTTACGAACATTTCGGGTTACGAACTGACTTCAGGAACGAATTAAATTTGTGAACCGAGGCTCCACTGTACTATGTTTATGTTCTATAGTATACACATCACGTTGAAACACTGGTTCTCGGACGATCACCGAGGTTAAGCAACGTAGAGCCTGTTCAGTACTTAGATGGGTGACCGCTTGGGAGTGCAAAGTGCTGCAAGCTTGGATATTCGGGTGGTGTAATGGATAACGGCTCTGTATTGGAAATCTGAGTGCCGATTTCTAATTCCACTCGGGTTCGTTATATTCTCTTACAAACAAATACCATTGGGGAATGTATGAATCCATCTCTTTTCATCCCGGCTATGGGTTAATTAGTAGGACTTATATCAGTAAATCATTATTATCTCCCTTCAAATTATTTCAATCTAGAAATATTTTTTAGTTTTAAATAATCTGAAAATGATGGATAAGCCGTAAAAAAGAAAAGGAAACAAACAAATCCCTCAACCATTCTATAATATACATAGTCACACACACACACACACATATATATATATATGTTTGTATATATTCATTATCAACATCTAGAGCCTCGAAGAAATTTAATTTTTTTATAATGAAAATTGACTTTTCGTTATTTTTTATATAAAATATCTATGAGGTTTAGTTCACCAATCTAAACATGAATAGGAATACAGTAGATACATACGACCTCACAATGTTGATTTAAAACGTGAGGATTCGCTTAATGATTATCAGGACTTGAAAATAAAATCAGCACACCGAATTCTAATTCTGAATGTGAGTAGTTTGTATTCACTATGCACTGATGTCCTGAGAATAAATTCAATTCTTGCCAGAGGCTCTACGGATTAATATCCTTTCTCTTCGCGCTATTTTCCCAACCTCTGATAATCTTTGCTATATTAAACGCACCTGAACATCTGTCATTGGCTTGAGGAAGCAAAATTGTCACTGGATAAAGATCATTAGAAAAGCCAGGGTTTTTATTAGCTAGCCTAGCTAAATGATCAAACCAGCCCACTCTATCAATCGGTGTCACCCCACCCCATATTGACTAGTTAGAGTTTGCAATCGTATCAGAACAGATGTAAAAACAATTTAGAATAAATATAGGCAGTTTAGAAAAAAAACAAAAAAAAAACGGTTTGATCCTCTAATTCTTATCATTTTTGACTTCTAATTTTTTTCAGAAAATTTACGTATTTTTCATAAGTAGTAGGTTTTGAATTTGTTCTTTACTCGTTGTTTTTCTTGTGAATCTAAAATAATGTTTATGTTTATATATTTTTTAGCTTTTCAGGCTGTTTTGTCTGGTGACATTATTCCGTTTTACAAGAAATACCGAACTGGCATTGGGTCTGCAAGTTTCCAACTTCAGCAAAATGGCAACATTATTTACAAGGTTTGTACACAGCAAATGCGTTGGTTTTTCCTTTTTTTTTTTTAATCATTCCGGCCCAAGCAAGTCAATAAAGTCACAACGGCATAAGGGGTTACTGAGTGTGAGAGAATATCAGAAAAAGAAGACATCAATAAGAACTGAGATCAATAAAAGAACAAGAATTAAGAAGTCAGAAGATAACGATTGACGTTATATTTAAATTTTTGAAGATCAAACATGACTGAAATGCAAGAGGCCAGAAGAAATTTCAACAAACGAGGATTACGACTCAAGAAACTCTTAGCACAGAAATTAGCGTTACATCTTGTCATTTCAACTGTAAGATGATGAGACCTTGCCGCTAATCCAGTATGCGCTTAAATTCATAGTCTCGTTATCAAAGAGAAAAATTCATCAGGACAATTACCATGAAAGTATTTATAGAAAAGGCACAGAAACGTACATTACTGTGGTGAGAAAGTGACTGAAGACGAAACCACAAATTAACAAAAGCCGTTTGGTCATCGTCATCTAATTGAAAAAGTTTACTTATGAACCAAAATATGAATAGTTATTTTTTGTATGATGGTAAAATAAACTTTCAAAATACAGTGGAACCTCGGCTCATGAATTTAATTCGTTCCTGAAGACCGTTCGTAACCCGAAATATTCGTAAACCGAAACTATTTTTCCAATAGAAGTCAATGTAGAGAGAAAAAGTTACAGTACAATAAAATTGGAAAAGAAAAGCATGGCACAACACACGAATGTATACAACATGGCGGTCGACTCAGGAATTATTCCGTTTCAGTTAACTTGGTTCGGCTATGTTGTTCGAGAACCGAAATTTTGTTCGATAACTGAGGCATTTTCATCTGGAATTTTCCGATTTGTTCGACATGTCAGATGTAATATATTCTAAAAACAACAAGGAATTATTAATGTATGTGTCAGCTGTTATAAAAGTCCCTAAAAGATTTGTAAATTTATTTTCATTATTTCTTAAAGACTTTCTTACGTGCTCCATCAAAGAAGAAAAATACAAACATTTTCTCTACCTAGAATCAGAAAGAGAAAATTGAAATTTCTTGGACATATAATGTGAAAAAGAGGGTTTGTAGAATATGACACTCGTAGGGTGTATCAATGTCAAGTAGGACAAGAAAAGCCCCCCCCATCTGTGAGAATGGATGGCGGAACAGGCAGCGGGATACGTCGCAAACGGACAACCGTTGCTAAAGGCTACAAGGGATACTGTGGGGAGCCATGATCGTCCACATCCCGAAGTGACATGGCTAAAGAGAAGAAGTTTACATTATTTACATTAGTTTCTGCAGTTGCATCCTTTGAACTTCTAGAAGTGTTTCTCGATCCAGCTAAACTTCAGAGGATTTTGAACAGAACCATTGAAAACTTTGGAATTTTGTGCAGGTCTTCTGGAAGGTTTTCTTGTTTATTATGTTGAATGGTGCTATATTTAGACAATCTATGGTGTTACAAGGAGTTTTTTTGGTCTCTCGTTCAACTGGGCCCCACACATGATAATCAAGGGGATTAAAGATTGCCAGATGTAAAGGGTGATGTGGTCGCAGAAATTGACCGACAGCCATGACTGGATTCTCCTACTTATGTGGTATGGTGCAGAGTCCTGTTTCCAGGCATAGGGTTTCCCAGCAGTCATCCTCTTGACCCAGGTTAGCACAACCTTCTCAAGTACTTGATATAGGCCTCCGTGTTGAGTCTGAGTTCCTGTGAGAATTTGAACGTCGCTATCACTAATGATCATTTCAAACACCTCGGTAATGATGATTAGACTCTTTCAAACCTTCTGCACTGTTCTCAGATTGACATCCAAACACTTTGAAATGTTCGTATTGGAGCTTCCGTCGCGAATACCAAGCAATACAGTATGTCGTTTCCTAATTTCTGGTAGAGTGAATTGCGTCATAGTGCTGTTTTCCTCACAGACAGTGTCCAACTGACTGTTACACTGTTCAAGCAACAAAATCAAAAACAAACAACGCACATGCGCGAAAATATAAAATGGCGACAATTTGCCCATCGTACACCGTATGTATGTGTGTGGTTGTTGTGTTTGTGTGTTTATGTGTGTGTATGTGTGTGTGTGCGCGCGCGCGAGTGTGTATAAATATATTATATATACACATGTTATAATGTAACAGCATTCTAGCTTTAGGTATATGGACACATATTCTCTGTATTTAGAGATTTTTGTGGACTGTATACAACATATTTTTAGTTCAAGGGTTACATTATTTTAATTAAGGAATGCAAATTTTAGCTGGAAAATGAGTCAAAGAAAAAAATTCATTTGTCATTCCACATGACGTAAAATAAATGCTTATGCAGTAAAATGAAACTTTGGATGAAATAATTAGTCTGTTAAGGGCTTAATAATGAAAATTGATCTCAGTGCCTCCCCTTCAGAAATATTGATTTTTTAGTGCCAAAAATGACGAAAAATAAGCTGGGAATTGATGAAGTAAAACTAAATTCAACGGACAATCATAAAAAAACAAAACAGAAACAGGTTTTATGTAAAACGACTTTAGGTTCAATCTGCAAGAAAATACAATCATGGTTATTGATTCATTTTCCAAAATTTGTCGTATCACAATTCCTGTAATGATTAGAATGAATAAAGGTTTTGAGGTATTTGTCTAATAAATTTCTACCCGTGATATGACGAACTGCGTAAATACCCAGTAATAAATATTATCGCTGTATTCCGCTGATATAAACATTATTATTTAGTAATACTAACTTTTATTACTTTCAATATGGCTGTACAGTGAACTTACCATTAAACGGATACAGGCATAACACATTTCGGATTTAAAAGGCATCATCATAGGTCTGAGATTGCGTCTTGGCTGAGCGGAAAAATGATGTTCGGGATTTTCAATAATAATAAACATTTTTCATTATGCCTAAAATAAATCCTACTTCTGAAAACACGCGTTTCCATGATAGATTTTTAGATATGATTTGGAGTCAACGCCCTCACAAAAGTCGAAAATCATTGAACTGCACGGTCAAAAAAGGTGAGTAAATATTACATATACTTTATTATAATTTAATAAACTTATATTGTACAGTTTTGTATATATTATATTTTATATTAAAAAATTACCAAAGCGACATTTGTATTTAACAGACTTTCGGCGCTTACTACTTCTTATATGCTTACTATAACTTAATTTCGTCAGAAATTAAACATTTTAATAAATATTCAATAAACTGTAGAGAAAGTTCAATTGAAATATATTCAAGAATTTTGAAAAAACTGTATACAGTATACCCCTTATCTACAGGACATATGTTTTATGATTTCCAGCTTTTGCCTTTATATTAATTTATTATAGCTTAGATGTGGCACAAGGCTGAATGTAAGAGCACTCGCTGAGAATCGAATTCACTGCCTAGACGCATTTGTTCTAGAGAGACAAGTTTGCAAACCATTACACCACCTCGAGGTGCTCCGACCGTTTGCCTGTATATACTGTTTTCCCAATACTTGCACACCTATGATAACGTTATAAATTAACCGCTGTAAGAGATTAGAAACAATAAATAATGCTAAAAAAAACAAAAAAACAAAAACAAGAGGCTATACTATAATGACAATTATATGTCGTATAAAACATTTATTGATATTGTAAATTTTAGCGACGTATGTATAAGGCCTTTTCTTTCTTCCTTTAGTCCGGAACGTCCCCCTTTTTATTTAGGAGTACATTCTGAAACTGCCTACTCCACTTGCCGAAATTTAACCAAGAACCAATCATCAGAATTTCTTTCTTGATTGTGCCGTGAACTTTTCAGCATCCCATGCTAAATGAAGCACTTTCTGACTTCTCATTGGCATATTCAAATTGCCAGCATCATTAATCTTTGATTTTGGGATCATTATTAAGACTTATGAATGATTGATTTCTAGACTTATTCGCAGGTAAAATATCACATTGAAACGCAGGTTCTCGTACGATCATCGAAGTTAAGCGACGTCGAACCTGGTCAGTAACTAGATTGGTGACTGCTTGGGAATATCAAGTGCTGTAAGCTTGAATGGGCGTTTATTATAATGAATAACGACTCGGATTTGGAAATCGGAATTCAAGCAGAGATCGTTATATTCACTTATGCTGAAATACTCTTGAAAAAGGTATGAATCCACTTCGTCTCTCCCAAGCTACGGGTTAATTAGTAGGACTTGTAAATCATTATTATCTCTAAAAAAATGAAAAGAAAAATATTACAATCTAAAAATATGTTTTAGCTTTAAATAACATGCAAAAGGTTGATAAACCGTAAAAAATAAATGAATCAATTATTCGCGGGTAAATGAAAACACGGATAAAGATGTCCACTGTTCTGGCTCACTTGCGTAATCACAGGTATTAATGTTATGAAAGTAGAATTTAACAAAATGAAGAATAACTTTCTATCCCTGAGTAGCAGACTTTTATTAATATACATAGATTAAATGTAGAGTTTTTTTTTTATGTTTTCAGATTGGACTCAGTCGATTAGACAGTCCCTTACGCCAAGTCATCGTTGAACGCAACCTGATTTCAGGAAGTAGTGGTTCCGGAAGTAACATGTGGCGCCGCCGGAAACGTAACAACGGAAACTTAACGAAACAGTATCGAGTCGGAGATATTGGTTACGGTGGGTGGGTAAGTTGGATAAGACGGAGATATTATAACGACTATAATCTCAATCTTGTTTCTACATGTCACACCTTAATTATGAATTTCAAACTGCTACGGTACACTTTCTCAACAATTTCATTTTCCCATAACCATAAGTGTGACAACTGGAAACGGGCAGATTCCGCTAGTTGAGTATCTGTCCTCGTTTCTGTTTAGCATTTTCAGGGATGTCTATCCCCATGAGATTTCAACTCTGCTAAACACCCCCATCATCGCACTAAAGAATGTGGCTGGTGGATAGCAATGCCATCGTGACAGTGGACGCGGGGACCGGACAATCAATCTTTGTCCTTGGCCCATATGTATACGAATGAGCAACCCACATTAAAAACGACGTTGTGTTACATCCTGTCACGGAGTTGGGATGTGGGACAGGATAAAAGCATATTAACTGTTCTCCTCTGTCATGTTTTTTCCTTCGGGTAGTTCATGAAATAGCTATGAGCTCTGCTTAATCCCGGAGCTTCTAAACTTGCAGCAGTACCCCCCTCATTGTACTGAGGAAGGAGGGAATTGGTAGTAGTCGCAGAATTGGACAGTTTGTGTTCTTGGCCCATATGTCCACGTATGTTATATCCGACCAACGTGCCCTACACGAAAGCCGCTAGTGGCCAACTGGCGGGCCGCCGATGGCAACGCCAGCGATCCTCTGGTGGCAGCGACCGGCAGGCCACTGGCGGACCTCTAGCGGTCTGCCAGTGGTAACACTGCCGAGATGACAGTGAGCCACCAGCGATAAACGCTAGTGGTATGTCACCCAGTGGCAGATTGGGGCTTGCGTGTAGGAAGGAATGTTTATTAATTTTAAGAAGCAAAATGGGCAGCCCAAGATGCGAGTTACTAATTGGAGACGTCAAATTCAAGCAAGTACTGAAATTTAACAATTTGGAAACTGTTATAATAGACAAGAGAAAATGTGATAGCAAAATCCAAAGGCAAATAGGATTAGCGAAAGATGCCTTCTAAAAGCTAAACAAAATATTAAGAAACAGGGAAATGCCGTTAGACACACTAAAAGTGTATTAAACTGCTATGTAATATTAATCCTTCTATATGGAAGGTTTCATCACAGATGAAGAGAAGACTTGAAGTAACAGAGATGCTGAAGGATGCTGATAATACCAATTATGCATAAAATCAGAAAACGATAGATAAAATAGATGCATAATGAGAAAAATAGGCCTGGAAAATTTGACACTCACAGGACATATTGAAGGCAAGAAGGACAGGGGTAAGTGGCGAGTAACCAACCTCATGAACTCGTGTGAAAGAATGCCAGAACGGTGAAACTGGGGGATCGTTAATAGACAAAGATTGCTAAGGGATATGAAGTTGTGGAAAGCCATAATCGCCAACGTGCTGAAGGGTCAAGGCACATAGAGGAAGAATAAAAACAGTAAATAATATTTGGGGTCTGTTTATATACAATCAAATGAAAGAAAAAAAAAATTGACTAGTTGCGTGTATTTATTATTAAACAACATATATACATACGCATACAAAAATACACATAATTCTGATTTAAAATATTTCGGTTAGAATGTTAAATATTTGAAATAACGATTTGTCTTTTTCCGAAAGCGCATATCGAGTGCATAAAATAAATTTGATAATATTATGTACCGTGTCACATCTGTCAGTAACATGATCACCTCTCATTATAAAAAGATCTTAACTGCAATGATTTTAATTCAGGCAAATGGCACATACAAGAAACCAAAGGTGACTGATCTCAACCGTCTCATAAATGGGGAACTGTACGTGAAAGTATCAACGGAGAAACGGCGACGAATGGCGCTGCTCGGTCAGATTGTCGAAGTACCATACCATGAACAATGCAACACCTTTACAGGTAAGACCAGTGATTGGTATCGTCAAATCACATGATCGCGAACTCTTTTGTTAGAAAACGTTTTTTTAAACAAGTAATTATTTCAGTGTGGCTTACAGTTATATCACATTTGAAACACTGGTTCCTGAAGTTAAGCAACGTCGTGTTTGGTCAGTACCTAGATGAATGAATGATTGGGAATACCAGGTGCTCTAAGCTTAGATGTGCGGGTGGTGTAATGGATAATGGCTCGGATTTGTTAATCGGATAGGCTAGTAACAACTCCCGTTGGCTTCGTTATATTCATTTACGCCCAAATACCCTTGGGAAGGTATGAATTCATCTCTTCCCTCTCCAGCTATGGGTTAATTAGTTTAACTTTTATCACTGAACCATTATTATTTTCCCCCACCTAAATTTTTATAACCTAAAACTATTTTCTGGTTTTAAGTAAGCTGCAATAGTTTAATAATCCATAGAAAAAGAATAAAATATATTTCAATATGTACTATGATGCGAGTAATTATTTTTCAATAATCGTTCCTAAAAAATCATGTAATGAAGATCGTATTGAACGGGCGCGTTTCCAGATCATTTCATACTAACGCGGGGGTCCTCCGGGGCTCTATCTTTGGACCTACAGTGTTTCAGATCTTCATCAATGACTTCCCCGATGTCATCAGTCCCCAACTATGTATTTACGCAGATGATACAACTATTTACTCCTGTCTTATTACCAAATCGGACAGAACCGACAAAATATCCCTTGCAAGTGCTCTCGAAAAAAACCTCTAACCATTAGTTAACTAGAGCAAGAAATGGCTTGTAAATTTTAACGCCTTCAAAACAAAACTGATTTCATGTAATCACCACTGATAAACTTTCTTGTCTGACAGCAGCATGGCTGATGCTAAACCCCAAGAAAGCAACCCTCTACGCCGCCTTAGGCTCACCTTTTTCACTGAAGTGGAGTGACTAAAGTGAAGTAGTTGCTATGTCTGCTACTAGGAAAATTGGTTCACTGTATCGTGGCAGAAATATTTTCTCGTCAGAATCCATCTTGGACGTCCATAAATCTACCACTCGTCCGTGGATTAGATATTGCAGTCATATCTGGTCTTGTGCTGCTGTTGTATATGTCGAAATTCTTGACAAAATTCAAGCGGCAGTCTATAATGTAATCGACCTTGATCTGATATCTCGACTTCAGTCGGTTTCTCACCGATGTGACGTGGCTTCCCTCTGTGTTTTTTACAAATATTTTCATGGCAACTGTTCTGACTATCTTTTTTCTCTAATGCTTCGACTAAATGAATTTAAGCGTGCTATTAACTTGGCAACTAGGTTTCACTGTTTAACTGTTTAACTAACTAGATGCAACCGCCACTACTATTCTAAGAATTCCTTTTCTCGTCTCTGGAACTCCCTTCCGATTTCTTGCTTCCCTGCCAACTACAATCTTCAAAAATGTAAATGCAACGCCATCGCCATCTGTCTTCCTGAACCTCACAAAAGTCTTTTCATTCTCATTCACTCCCTGTTACCGACTGCGTCTTAGTGGCATTATCGCCTTGCTTAGGAGTGAAATAATGTAAAAAAAGTTTACCATCTTGTTGAGTTAGATAGACTTTTCGTTTTATGTTCATTCTACAACAACTTGTGCGATCGTTAACCAAATATTGGGTGAGAACAAAAGTTGGTAGACAGAACATTCTATTTACCAGATCAAAATGTCCACTTTTGAACCCAGCGAACAGTTCTTTCAGCTATGGCACCATCCCCATAAACGACACATGTCTTTTTAGCTGTTTTACAGCGCTTTTTTTCTTTTCGGAAGTAAAAGATTATTAAATGACGAAAATGCATATACTTTTTCCCCATTTTCAGTTTTAACGGAAAAAAATGTTGACACGAATCGTATAAGAAGACGCGTAGAAATGTCAACTTTCAGAATATGTATATATCTCATAAACTTCGGATATATGTGAAACGAAATCAAGTGTTCAAATACCGACAAACAATACGAACATTTATTCTGGCCCAATAATTTTAATATTCATTTCAGTTAACTTCGAGACTTACAAGCAGCATTCAAAAAGTTCGTGGACAAAGCATGTTATGAGAAAACTATGAAAATATATTGATATTTATTAGCAGCAAAGTAAATTTAGACTTACATATTATAGCCTGCATGAACCGGAAGTGTTTTCAGGTAATACATTTAAATTTACGCTAGTTTAAAAAAACAACTCTCTTTAGAGTAGCATGAATCCTGTCAAAATTGAAACAATAACTAACAACAAATTTATGATAAAACTTGGTTGGAAGACTGAGGACATTATTGGTGCATTGGGAGAAGTTTATGGGGATAATTCTCCTAAAATACCAGCAATTATTTTTGGATGACTCGATTCGAAGAAGAACAAGATGGAGCTGAAAATGACGAACGTATCGGCAGACAATCAACATTAGTTTGTGAGGGAAAAGTCGATGCTGTTTGAGATTTAATAGTGGGCGACCGACAATTAAGAACAGAAATAATACTCAACACCCTAGATATCTCAGGCTATGGTGTTGTCTGTTACTGATATAAGCTCAACAATTTTGGTACCCATCGAGCAGAAAGTTTTCTTAACTTTCGTTTCAAGGACCGTAGCTTTCAATGAAAATTTTAATGAAATTGCATCGAAGTCCTGAAGACTTTATGAGGTGAATTGTAACGGGAGATTAAACTTAGTTTTACTAGCACGATTGAATAAAGCTAAATTAAAGCAATGGTCAAGACAAAGGAACTGAAATCCAGTCAAGAGGAAAGTTTATTGCGAGAGTTTTTTCAGATGCTGAGGGTATTTTGCAAGTTGACCTCTTTTAGAAGAGGAAAAACTATTAATATCTGCTCATTATGAAAGTATTTTGAGAATATTCGCTAACAGTTTTATGAAAAAAGACAACGTGTAAAGCTTCTTCAGAGAATCCTCTTCCATCACGAGAATAACATTGTTAATTCCATTCATTAAATAAAAGGAACATTGCGAGAATTAAAATGGGAAATCAGCTTAAATCCTTGATTTAACACGTGAATTTTTCTTATTTGGTAACATTCAAAAAATTTGACTTACCCATTTCGAAACTCTTAATGGCGTAAAAAGGCTACTTTGATATGATTAAATATTCAGATTGGTATAAATGGCCGGTATCATAGCATACAGAAGTACGTTGATGTTGATGGAACTTATGTGGGTAAATGATGCTTATACTTAAAACGGCTTACTTTTAACTTCATATTTTTATGGACATTTTGAATGTTCCTCATAACAAGTTATCTCTGTTTCTGTGAAAAGGTTAGTGGTTACACCCACACACACATATATATATATTATGAAAAGGATTAATTCTGACAATTATTTAATACATTTTCTGTTTATACGTTATCTATTAAAAATAAAGAGAATATATTAATATATATATATATATATATATATATATATATATTATGTACCGCCATTAAAATTACGATACTAAAGTTTTAAATAAATTAAAAATAAATGAAAAAGCTTTCATTTTAGCTTTCAGTTTAGACCCAGTGTATTTCAAACAAAAATTATATTGATTAGAATCGATTTTTTTTTTCAGTAACATCGTCAAAGTCGTCCATTTTTGAGATTTTTGTAAAGAAAAGTTAGTTATTGATTTTAAAAATCTTATAAAAATAAAATACAATTTTCTAAAACTTTATTTGAAAAATATTATCTGATGTAAAGTATAATTAATCTGATTTTTAACAAATATTGTTTACTTAAAATAATTTTTTAAACAACCAAAAATTCACGATTTACATTGGTCAAGGAAAACTAAACTAACTAAAAATTAAAATTAACTAATTAAATTAAAATTAACTCAAAATTTTCTGATCAAGATCCAAAATTTTCATTCATTTGTGAATAAGTTCTGAAAATCTTATTAAAATCTGACAATTATTTGATTTTTGCAAGAATTTCCCAATCAATGTATATTTTACCGGAAAAAGGCGCTAAAATTCCCATAGTAATCTTTGGCACATCGACTGACGAAAAAAAACAAAAAACAAACAAACAAAATCTTTAACCAAGATTTCGGACAGGCTAGAATGGATTAAAAAATGAATAAAATAGAGTAGCGTAACTGTTATCGTCACTGAAAGTGGAATCAGCGAGCCGAGTTCAAGATTAAGTCTAGTCTGCTGTTTTCAATTTCACGCTAACCCCCCCTCGAAAAAGCATGAATCCGTCTCTTCTCCCTCTACCAGCTATTTCGGTTAAGTAGCGGGTAGATTATGTTCTATAGCATTGGGTGGTAGTCAGTCTAGTTGAAGGACTCATTTGAATTCAAATCAGTGGAGAAGACAGTGGCATAACACTCCACTATTTTTCCCAAGACTTCATAATAATTAAAAAAGAAGCTGTGGAGATCCACACTCGTCTACGTCCTGAATGTAGATGACATTAAAAAATTACATTCCTTTACTTAACCGATAAGAGCCAAATGACGCTTCGACTTTTCTTCTTGTGACAATACTGAGACTGTCATTTGATTCTCTAGTGTTGCCTTCTTTTGTACCTGCTGCTTTTATTTCCCTTCAATTTAGTGAACACATAATGGTCATTCTTTTAAGGGAGCTGTATATTTAACAGGCACCTGGCTTAAAAGGACCGTTAGCAACGAAGTCTGGAAAACAATTGGTATAGTTAGTTCAGACCAGTGATCTTGTATGTACAAAGCTCATCTAACTAAATGTAAAGACTATTGATAAAACAATACATTTGGTATTACTTAATGAACATAGTCACTTAATGCTATTTAACAATGAAAAGAGAAGGAAAATTTTTGATCGAACATAATATTTTTTTTTCAGGAACACCTTTGGTTCTTCTTCCACCAAATCCTAACCCACTGAAATATCCTGTGAAGGCATATGCATGGCTGATCATGGGCGTCGGTTGTCAACTTCATTACCAGATAATGATCCAAGGTCGAACGACCACCTTGAGCGAGCCTCTCAACGCCTACCTAACCAACTCAGATGGGCATATTAATTCACCCCACACATCTGAGAACACGAGTATCATGGGAAACTTTTACGACAATGTGGTGAGTAGAAATCAAGCATTTTATTATCTCGTCATTTTGCAAGGTATGATTATAGGGCCGTTTCAATTGGGTTTCAATTTCCGAAGACCTGTATTGTCTCTCTTCCCTTGCGTCAATCTCTACATTTGAAAATTCTATCGCAATTTCAAAATATTTGTAGCACGAATGACATTATTTATATTGAGTGGATATCATATAATTTTAAAGGTTGGTTGTTAAACATTTGATAGAAAATCTTTCTAATTTATAACAGACAAACACATATCTATTTGATTTTATTAAATTTTTCTAGGTATCTGGCACGCTTACGGCAATTTCTCAACATCTATTCAAAGCTTTGGATAATGGCAACGCAACATTGCGAATCATCAATAGAAGGTACCCATCAGGAATTCTGGAAGTCAAGGTAACTAAAAAAATGTTTTTGCTTGTAATTGCTTTGATGCTCCTGAAAATATTGACGGCTTTCGTCTTAATCATCGTTTTACATACACACGTGTTGTTAACGGATTTCAAAAACTCTATGAAACAAATTCAGAGGTAGGAAGGAAGTGGGGAACCGGAAAGATCATATTTAACGTAACGCTGAGAAAATGTAGTTGTTAAAGTTACCAGGTCAAAGGTTAGAAAAAATGTTAAAAGTTTAACAATGTGCAAAAGCAGGAAAAGGAGCGCGTACACACACACACATAGAGTCATTGTGCTGCAAGAACAATTAACATATATATACATATGCACATAATGATGGCTGGCCACTCATATTTGAAGATATCCATCTATTAGGGCGGCTAGCCAATCCCTATTGCAGACGCTCGCTCAGGCATATTTGCGTTTGTTCAACACCCACAGAGCCAACCTGTGTTTAATACTGCAACTATTCTGAACAGATTTTAGTTACATTTTCTGGAAGAGAGCCTGTTATCTAGCGTGATCAACAATCTGAACAAGGCCAGCACACTCAAACCCTCGACCACGATGACTTGTGACTTCGTGCTAGCACAGCTATCGACGGTCCCCAAGTTTTCCGTCTACCAAATTTCATTCACAAGGCTTGGATCAACCTGTGGTGTGGTTTTCAGGAACACACACACACACACATTTATATATATATATATTAATCAATCAATATCAATAAATCATTTCCGCCAAGTAATCCAATAAAGATACTAAGAAGCAAGAAGTTAATGAGTGTGAGAGAATATGAGAGAAAGAAAAGCATTATTAAGCAGTGGGAACAATAGAAATACGGTAATTAAGAAGACAAAAGATAACAATTGACATTGCATTTAAATTCTTGAAAATGAAATCTGGATGTTAAGCAAGAAGTCGTAAGGGAGTTCCACAATCGAGGTGTGCGTGAGGTGAGACTTTTAGCATAGAACTGTAAAAATAATGAGATCTTGCAGCCAATCTAGTACTGCGCTTAAATTCGTAAAGCCGAGGTACCAAAGAGGAAAGTTCAACTGTCATGAAAATATTGACAAACGTTGACCTTCGTGCCCAGAAAAAAATCAAAACCAGAACAAATGTATAAATTCAATTTCATCATATGTTTAGGTGTTATTACAATTCTAATCATTGCTTTTTAAAACAATAAACATCGCCGAGAATTGAAGGTAGTTTAAATAATAGTGGTATCAATGGAAAGACCGTCTTTTTGACACTCCGTTTTTTCCTTTTGATGGCACTAAGGTCCAAGTTTGCCAAAATATTTATAGAACAGACACAGGGTAGCTACGTTACACTGGTCTGAAAGTGACTGAATGTCTTAGCACTTTTCAAATATGCTATCAAGAACTAATATTTTCAAATGCCTTCTATGAAAATGGAAGTTATTAGCCTCTACTTTGTAGTTGAGATTGTTATGAATTTATTACCAGTGTCACAAATCAAAGTTCGTGCTCTAATTTTAAGTGCCAAATTTCAAGATAGGGATACCCTCTCCCAATTGAATATCTGGCGCAAAACAAAGCGTAAATATCAATAATTTCAAGCGCTTCATATTAAAAAATCAACAACAAACAAAAAATAAAAAAACGAAACAAAAAACAACGGATAAACGAGGATCTTATTTGATGCCAGTTCAGGTGTTATATGCGATGTTGTCTTATGGTTTACGCAAAGAAATACCCAAATTATTAGGTTGGTGGAAAAATAATGACGTAATAATGTCGTTTTTTGACATATTTTTTAACGTCAAAAAACGACATTATTACGTCATTATTTTTGCACCAACCTAATACCTCTATTGTACCCAGCTTGACACCACAATACTATAATATTAATTGTAAATGATATATGTATACCATTAAATCATAACCTGTTCAAGTCTAGGGATGACAGTTATCTTTCGGTCCTATCCGTATAAACTGCCTCCTAACGTAACTCTCTATCTCGAATGGTCTGAACAGGGTAGACATTACTGTAAAACAAATAAAACAAAATTAAATACAATAAAAATTCTTTCATGAATCTCAAGTTAAAGAATTATATTTCTGGTCGTTTTATCTTATTGTCGTGACTTGTGACTTGAGAATAACCTTAAAGAATTACCCCAACATTTGCGATTTCTTTAATAATCGTAATGCTAAATGCCGTGCATGATATGAATAGAGTAGTAGGGGTTAGAAATTATCATTATTACGTTATGAAAGAAAGATTATTTACTGAGCCTTGACATTGAAGTGTTCAGAAGGGAAGGAAACAGGCAGGAATCTGTTCCAAAAAGTGTTAGTCCTTGGAAAGGGATTGTGGAACTTATTACGTTCGGAACATGGAGAAAATGGGGATGATTCGTCTTCGTGGATGCAGCATGGCGTGTCCTAGCTGTAAAGGACTGAAGTTTTAAAACTAAAGAATGAAGCTCATTTGAACATTTGACGCGGAAATAGCGAGAGAGAAACGACAGGCTTGCAAACGAAAGTGATTGTGGAAAATAAATTATCATCAAACGATTTTGAACTCTTTCAAGGTTGGTAAGTGAGAACTGAACAACTCCATCGCAGATATGGCAGCAATAATCCATTTTATTTATCGAACAATGCAAACGAAGTATTTTCATGATGCGTTTTATGATATCATTTTTATCTCGAAAGAAATCATTTACTTTTTCTTGATAAAGGTGGCTGTTCCCAATAACTGTTGGAAACTCTCCCAAGATGTCAATGGAATTGACAGTTTCTTGGTCGGCACTTCGGATAAAGATGATCGGCAGCGTTCCAAGTGCAAATTCGAGAATCGGTGGCATGAGGAAGGCGAAACATGGGTACCCAGCGAACAAGAACTGTGCAAAACTTGCAGTTGTGTAGTAAGTATATTTTCCATAGTAATATCAAGTGTATTTAATTGGAGATAAGCTATATACGAAATTAAGCTCAGTAAATATGACGAGAATTGATATGATTAACTTTTAAATTTTTTCAAGGCTATGTTACTTGTATTTCATTTCATTTTTCGTTAAATTATATATATATATATATATATATATATATATATATATATATATATATATATTAATAATTAAGGTATTTGTATAATTTCATAATAATTCATCATGTCTAGAACCGGAATCCTCAACGCACACACAAGGAGAAACGCACTGGACGGCCGTTTCGTCCTTATTTGGGAGTGTTCAACCTCTACTGACTCTGAGAATCGAACCCGAACCGCTCTGATACGATGCAAGCATCATAGCATTGGGCCAACGGGCTACGGTGGCGAGGAGGAAACTATGATGAATTATTATGAAATTATACAAAATTCCCTAATTATTAATCTTTAATATAATGTATGCTGGGTCCAGCTTCTAATGCTCTGGATAGAGCAGCTCGGTGAAGGAAGTCGCTGCTTTTGGAGGCCAGTCCGGTTGTGTTATGGATGCTTGGAGATGTGACACCACCACGAAGGATGAGCTCTACTATATTATGTCTAGTAACTTAGATTCTTTTTTTGCCACCGTAGTCTGTTGGCCTAACGTCATGTTGCTTACATCGTATCGAAGCGGGCCGGGTTCGAATCTCAGAGTCGGTAGAAGATGCGCACGAAGCGGCCGTCCATGGCTTTTCTACTTGCGTCTGTGTTGAGGATTCCCTACAATTCATTCTCATGGTAAACATTATATATATATATATATATATATATATATATATATATATATATATATATATATATATATATATATATATATATATATATATATATATATATATATAAGATTCAGATTCTTAAAACTTCTGCAATGTCTGTTTTACAACATGCGGATTTGCGTTGTCGTGGTGGGAAAAAACATCCTTTCTATATGCCAAAACCGACAGTTTTTCTTGAACCCAAATATCTTCAAATGGCGAAAGGCACTTGAGATATCGATTTTCAAACTCTTAGTGATCTCTTTCATCTAAATCTTCGGATTATTCTCTACAATAGCAAGCAGAGTGTCTTCAACGACGTCGGAATGTCGCCCGGAGTGTAGTCGATCGTTTAGCTTAAAATCAGGCAGACGAAATCTGCCAAACCACTTTTTGACAGTCAGAGCTGGAGCACAATGCAAATAAACTTATTGAATGTTGTTTATCGCAGTTCCGACGCTTACCACTTTCCGAAATTCATAGAGCATAATATGGCGAAAGTCCAATTTTAAATTTTCCATCTTTTAGGTATCCATTTGTGGTTAAAACGTTAATAGTCAACAAAGTTTTACTCTCTACTGAACGATGCAAGGTTTCAATATGGAACCCACCAGAAATCGGCAGTGTGTTGATAGGATCATTTATATTGACAATGAAAATCGGGTACAATCTTTTGCAATGATCTCATATATATATATATATATATATATATATATATATTTGGAGTTGTATATTAGGTATTAAAAGCAGAAATAATTTTTTTCATATTACGATAGATCATGTCTATTAAAAAATAATTTTCTAAAAGGTAATAGGTATTTAAGTTTGTTATGCAAATTCATTGTAAATTAATCTCCCTACGGAATCCAAGACAAATATTTATAGTCTGTAGTGCTTCATCGATAGTAATATGCAAAATAAAAGAATCCTGGATGATGTATTCGAAATGTGTTTGAAGTTTTCTTTTACATTTTATGAAATCACGAGGTTGTTTATTAAAAAGAATTTTGATTTATTTTCTGAATGTTGGAGAAATCTATGACCTCCGCCAGGATTCGAACCAGAGTTCCTCAGGGAAGAACCACTTACCATTTAACCCGGACCAGGCTAACTAAATGAACTAGGAAGAAGAAACCAAAGAATCACACCTTTAAGCGATACTTCTCTCGTCATTGATCTCCCGATTTTTTTTTATCTGCGCAGTTTCGTATACAAATGTAAAAAAGAGAATTTTAGAAGGAATTTTTTTTATCACTTTAAACATTATTTTACAAGAGAAAAATGTTGAAAATCTCAACATTTGCCTTAATAAAGTCCGTCAGAGGGCGAAACGCGTTGCCTAAGTTTTCCTTTACTCTCTCTTTCTCTCTCTCTCCCTTTCTCTCTCTCTCTCTCTCTATATATATATATATATATATATATTATATGTGTGTGTGTGTGTGTGTGTGTGAGCGCGCGCGTATAGTTTGAACATACCAATCAGTACTGCAAGTTAACGCTTCAATGGGATCTTCAGACAAAAACTTAGGCAAATGAATCGAGAAATTTTTAGTACCTCCACATATATATTACAACTTGTTCTGAGGATCGCATTGAAATGTGAAACTGATAGTCACCATGAGGTGTGGATTCATATGTGCACACACTCTATATCAATAAACGCTCTTCGATATTGAGCATTCGTGTCTCTCGTGTGTCGCATATTTTAATTATATATATATATATATATATATATATATATATATATATATATATATATATATATATTAACTAATATATATATATATTTACATAATGATAAGTAAATACCCGTATTTGAGTATAAATCTCTATTTTAAAAAGTATAAATGTCGTCTACCTGACTGGGTTTTCGAGTGTCTTTAATGAATGTAGGGTAAACTACCATGATAGCCCAGCAGTCTTTTAGGAGCTTCGTGGAGAAGCGAGATCCAGTTAACCTTAGGAACAAAAGGATATGGCTCGATAGGATCTTTCGAAGATAGTAACTGCTAACTTTATTTTCGTATCCTAAAGTTATATATATATATATATATATATATATATATATATATATATATATATATATATATATATATAATCTGTGTGTGTGTGTGTGCACGACGTGGTGCTGAAGAGTTCTCAGCCGGATATTTGTCCCAGTAACGGGCTTTAATAAGTCATTCTTTATTTCATCTTTGTATGGCTTTAGTATGAATTTTGGGGAATGCAAGCAAGTCTCAAGTAGCGATTTAAATAATATTTTTTGAATTTCTTAGCTGAGTTATTGTCAGTTATTTTTAATTCTTGTCTAACTCATTCAACTTCTGTTTTATCATATCGTAACAATCACGTCGTTTTCTCACGACTTTTAATTAAGCAGCGCGATTAAGGACAATGAAAATATGATTAAAGAATTACTACTCAATAATTTAAAATAACTGACATTTACTTTATTCAAAGCTACTTAATTCTACTAATGTAAATAACATGATGATAGAATGATAGCGAAGAAGGAAAGACTATAGCTATATGATTTATTTGAATGACATTTAGAGACGCCTTTAAGTCTTGATAATGAAGGCACTGTCACTCGGTAGTGGCAGTTAGCAAACTAGTCATGTAAGACATTGATAGTGAGTTTGACCCTCACTGGGTGCTCTATTATTATTATAATAATCTTATATTATTACGGCCTTTAAGCTTAGTAAATAAGGACTGAATAGATGGTTGTAGCAGTTGTGTATTTTCTAACCTCATTAATTGTTTTCACTCAAATTTCGAATTTTGATTTTCAAGGCTGGCTTTATTTCTTGCTAAAAGATTGGCAAGTATAACTTTCTTGCTACTCAACCAATCACTATTGCATTGAAATTCAGCTATGCTGTATGTCAAAGGCAAATGATGATATATTCAAATGAAACGTCGATGATATCTAATCGAATAAAGGAAACACATGAATTAAGTTCACGTTAGGTTTACATAGTATTCAAAATGGAAAGGTATATTAAAACAACTGGTCAGTTACAGTGTTAAAAGAATCACAAGGGATCATTGGCATTTGTATGCTACTTTTTTTAAGAGCCAGCGCCTTAAAGCGTGGAGAAGAGTGATAGTCACGCTTCTGGCTGGTTAAGCGATTTAAAATCGTAAAAATTTGTTGTCATTTATCTGACACATACGAATTGAAATGAGAAACTATCAATATTTCTTATTTGAATTCTTTGTCTATCTCAATCCTAATCCAAATGTGTAAAGCGAGAGCGATCAACTATTAGGTTGGTGCAAAAATAATGTCGTTTTTTGAGGTTTCCACTTAAAAAAAAACGACATTATTTTTGTACCAACCTAATACAAACATTGTCTTGTGTTTTTAAGTTCCTCATCATTATAATGTAATAACACTGTATATAAGAACAACTGTGACAAAGTTTTTCCACGCTGCTTTCTCATTCTTAGTGAGCTTCTTGGAGAATTCCTTGCATTCTATGATCTTCTTTATTTGTGGTACGACGAAGACACCGGAAAGAAATTTTGAAGGTACCTGAAGGCTACAGACTCCTTATCTACATTCTGACAAATTGTTTCATAAAGCCCAATTTTAAGTGCAGTGGAGGAAACAATAATTTCTGGGATGGGAGTGGGGAGCAACATTGGCTCCCATATGACGTTGTTTATTTCCACACAACTTGATACGCTTTCGCCAGTTCCGCCTAGTCACAAAAGTGAAATGCGAAGGGAATAATAGTCATTTCCTTTGCTTTCTAGACAGAAGCGATTCGGAAATAGCACTTACTGAGCAAAGACAAAAAAAAAAAAATAGTTGAAATGTCTGTAATGGCTAGCCGTTTGTATCTGAGTATACCTGTCTAATAGGTTGGCTAACTAATCCCTGCTGCAGACGCCTGATCACTCATATTTGTTTTTGTTCAACAGTTTTTATTCACAAGGCTTTGGGTCAACCCATTTTATGGTTTTCATTCACTTTCCATAGGTGATGGTCTCCCCAGGTTAATAACGCCAAGAAGTCATCTTCCTGACAAATCGACTATGGTGAGATTCGAACCTGAAAAGCAAAAGTTCTAACCATTCGGCCAAGCCCACAGAATGATAGTAACTAGCATATCCTCACTTTTATTATATTAGATTCCATCTCTCGACAGATTGTTCAAGGCGACCATTTCATATCCTGTGAAGTCTGTCATGTATGTCTAATACCAGCAAAATTCCTTGATGCGTTGATTATGGATCTTTTTTTATATTTCCATTGATTTTAAAGTAATATTATTATGCTTGCTAGGTTTTAATGCTATACATATGCATTAGTTGCGTAAAGGAATACGATATATAATTTGCTAGGTGCATGCATATGGTGTATTGTTCAATTTTTACAATTTTTTGTGGGAATTTACTTTTATTGTGAATGAATTGACATTTCTTATATATATGTGTGTACTTGAAAATTTCTTGTAGATATGTGACTGAAAATTTTAAATTTTTCTATATTTGTTATTGTTCAAA
>OZ010571.1:65505187-65702687 GCA_963932145.1 Acanthosepion lycidas | reverse complement strand
TTCAATAATAACTTTATTTACTTGCAGAATTTTTTCTGGCACAAGGCCACATTAGTGAGGTTCTCAATGAAGATTGAATTAATAAAACTGAAGCATTGGTTTGAAAGACGATCGGAAATAAATTTATTTTACTGAGCATTTTCATTTTGCTTTCAAATAAAACCTATCTATAATAATTGTAGTTGTATTAACAATTTCTCACTCCAATTTCGATTGTAGAATTAGAAGAAAAAGTTCGCTTTTCCATGGAGAAAAATGTTTCATGCTTCTTCGAAGCTGACAACAGATGGCACCCAGCTGGTACAGAATGGTATCCTTATCTGCATCCATTTGGATATTCTGCTTGTGCTGTCTGTTCCTGTTTGGTAAGTAACATTTGGATATTTCGATTAATTCCATTGTCTATTCACCAGCTTTTCCAAGAACATACCACGCCTTACCGGAAGAACAAGCCTTACTGGAAGTTGATTATTTCCGATTCGCGTTGCTTAATACTGAACGTAGAATGACGATTTGAGTGTTGCGATAAAAAACAACTAAAATTGGTACGCAAAAACGCAAAAAACAAACAAAAAAATCAATTATAATTCCAATTCCTACTGTAACGTTTCAGTCGACCCGTTCTTGAGTCTTCCTCAGATGAATAATAATCTTCGAAGAAGAGAAAAATTCCACTTTTTTTTATGAACTTTAGGCAGTCTGAAGAATGAGTCGGCCGAAACATTGTGGTCAAAACATCGAGAAACAAAAACAGGAGTACAATTATCCGAACAAGATTACGGATGTTAACGATTCTTCTTAAAGTTATAAACAGTGGAAATTTTCTTTTATGTCCTATATTTCTTTAGGACGCAGGCGATGATAACTTCTTGCCTTTTCTAAATATCTTGTCACTCTAACAACTCTCTTTGACATTGTTTGGCCATGCTTTCGCTCAAACCCGTTAAGTAGTTTACTCACTGTTCAACTCTGCTCCTCTTGTCGTCACTATGATCTTTGAATATTAAATCACCCAGGCCTTCTTTTCTCATTATGTACCCTAAAATTACAATTGTCTTTTTCTGGCTGTAAGTATAAGCTTCCTAGAAGTTCTCTGTTTTTAAAGCTTCCTTGTTACTCACATGTTCTCACGGTATTATCTATATAATACCTATAAATACCGCTTCAAGTTTCTTCTTCATCTGTAAGAAGATCATCCAGCATTCACTGCTATGTAGGAGATTAGCTATTATATTTACTTTTTGTTTTTAACGAAATTTTCCAACCTCTTAATAATTAGCTTACTTTCTGAAAGACAACTTTCACAGTTCCGGTGCGTCTTCGGATTTCTGTGTCATATTTTCTGTCGTTTCTACACTAACCATATAGTTAAATTTGTTCATTTTGATTGAGAGATTGGAGGTTTTGAGGAGCGTGGCATCACTTCTTAATTGCTCTTTTTCGCAGGCCCACACTGACAAGGGTGGTAACACCTGTTAGGGTCCCAGCGATGGGCAAACATCATATTTCATTATTTTAAAGCTCCTAAGAAAATTAAATTTCGACATTAAAGGAAGTCGATATAACGTTAAATAAACGGACAAACAAATCTTTTCTTCTTGCTTTTTCTCCAACCTTGTATAAGAGTTCTTTTCAGTTGTTCTCTGTCAAAACACTATCATCATTTTTATTTTGTTAGGATTTGGCACCTCGACGTGATGTAATGGTTAGCAAACTTCTCTCACTAAAGCAGTTACGACTGACTAGTGAGTTCGTTCCTCACTGGGTGTCCCATCCTTTTGCCACATCCAAGCTACGCTTAGAAAATCAATATATTGTTAGGATTATAACCGCCAATAATGCATCATAAGAGAATTAGACAATAATAATAATAGTATTTAAAATGCGGACATTTATCTTAATTGTTTATAAATAATAAAATAATTTTGATATTTTGTGATATTTAGAAGAGAACGATAGTACTTGTCAAGAGTTCTTGTTTTAGGCATTAGTCAAGTAACTATTTGTAGGATTATATGTAAGGGTGAATATGAAATTATGGCGTATATAATAAATTTTAGAAACCAAGAGAAGTAGATTATATGACAAAAATATAAACGACTGTAAAATTTGTGACTGATAAACACTACACTATAGATTTCTAGACAGTGAAATTGTAAATTTGCTATAATAAGCAGATGCAGTTTAGACCTGATTTCTAGCAGAGGAATTTGCACATTCTATCCCGTGCTTGTAATCTGTCCGCCATATTTGAAAGATTAGCCTTACACAATCCTCCTGCTATGCAATCCCCACATTTGGTCTAACGCCATTTTACACAAAGTTTAGTAAATATCAATACGCTATTATCTGGGATAAAAATATTAGTTATAAAATTGTGTATAAAGGTTTTGGGTCACATCTGTTTATTTACCCTGTTGAAGAAGCGTAACCATCAGGCACAATGCCTCGGTATTTAACTTCTTTCATTCTCACACAACATTTTTTTTTTAATGAGAACAGAGCACTGTTAAATCTTAATACTAAGCTTAGTTTAGTCTAGTACAAAATAGAATATGAGAATTAAGTGTAAATATTTATCAAGATGTGCGAGTAGGCTTAAGTTTAGCGGTTCGAAAACAGAATTCAACGAGCAGATTTCGAATTGCGGTTCTGTTCGTTATGACCACGTTATGAATCTATCTCTTCTCCCACCCCCAGATATGGGTTAAATAGCAGAGCAGGCTGGGCTATCCAACCTCTTTTGTTAACCCGTTTATATACATCTACCAATTTACCTTCATTGCTCAGCCCAGTCAGATCACGTCGGGGTCACCAATTTGTAGCGGGCCCCTCGAGCGCCCCCGTATCACAAAAGGGTGATGAGGTCACGAGAGGCCTGCTAACATTTTCGAAGACGTTAAATCTGACAAGGTGAAACAACATAGACGACAGAATGAGGATATATAAGATATAAGCTAATTTATTCTATAAAAGTAATAAAGAAATAAAGGTGGTCGGAACGGTAGAGATGCAGATGTTCCGGTGCAGGCATTGATGGTCGAGGTTGGTCGTTACAGGTGTCGTTACAGGTGATCGCTGCTGGTCATGCAGGTGGTCGCTGTTGGTCATTTCAGTTGAAGTTGATGTTGGTCGTTGCAGTTGAAGTTGATGTTGGTCGTTGCAAATAATCGCTGCTGGTCAATGTAGTTTGAGGTTGATGTTGGTCATTGCAGATAATCGCTGCTGGTGATTGTAGTTTGAGTTTGATGTTGGTCGTTGCAGTTGAAGTTGATGTTGGCCGTTGCAGTTGAAGTTGATGTTGGTCGTTGCAGATAATTGCATGCTGGTCATTGTAGTTTGAGGTTGATGTTGGTCGTTGTAGAGGTTGATATTTGTCGGTGGGCGAAGTAGAGAGAGAAAGCAAATTTCCAACTATCGTCAAGTTGGCAGACAAAAAGAAATGGGAGCGTAACTTAATACACAGCCCGGTGATCGACGTACTGGCCACGGAGGCCAGAAGCCTGCGTAACGAACGTTTCAGTCGCCGACCTTAAATTTAGCGAGAAGTCACTGTCTTGTGATAAGGGAGACTAGCAAGAGAATTGGTAAGTTAACACAATAAAGTCTATCTATAAAATGAGTAGAGCTTAGCTAAAAGAAAACCAAGCCCTAAAAATGCCTAGAAGTATATTACGACTAGGTTCGTAATATAACTAAACTGAAAAGGTAACTTGTTAGTCTCTACCTCGGGTTAACAGCGTGTAGGGAGCACAACCGAAAGGTCAAGGTCGAAATGACATGTTCTCTTCCGTTTTAAGGAGCCAAGGAGGAGCTAACTCCGACAAAAGCAGATTCACTCGGTCATATTTTCTCGAAAGCCATATCTGTTTAGTTTCGTATGCAAAACATAAACAAAGCAAAAGTATTAGAGGATTTTATTTTTTTATTCGACATATTTCAAACATTATTTTTAGTGGATACTCGTATTTGTGTAGATGCCTCATTCTTTTAAATAGGGTCTTTTTCGTCTACCGGCCTGCACGCTGGAGAAAACTTAATGAGTATGCGCCATCCGATAGGATTTAAACTCGATTTCCCTTAAGGTTTCTTGTATATTACACATTCTTATATTCCAAGATTGTACATATACGCTCCGTTGAGTTAGTTGATTGTGTCATTTTGTGTCGGGATATTAATATATATGGATCCGTGCAAAAACCTTATTTCTATTCCAATCTTGTTATCTGACAAGCTTTGCCTGAATTTTTATGGGTGAGCGGTTTCTTTATATAAACTACGTACAGAAATTGTGGGCATGGATTCATTTATACGAGGATCTACATCAACGTATGGTTGGGGAAAAATTTCCAGTAAATTTTCGTTAAAATGTTTTATTCGATAATCTTACGCAGTTATTTAGCTAAATTATGCATTTCCTTACGAAAATGATTGTGGTTTTGATTCGAGGAATTTGTCGTTCATTTGAAAGTTTTGGAACCACTGCATTGAGTGAAACATAAGGATAGTATAAAAGGCTGAGACACGGAGGACATTTTACATGTAAAGGATTTCTCATTTGGGATCCATGCTTGTTGGATTTACAAAAACAAGAATGTAGCTGTCTTGCAATAGAAAAAAAAATGGAAAGAAAAAATGATGGTCAACCTTTTTATTCAGAAAACAATAAGGTTTATTCTTCTCCATTAAAATGTTCCATTACTCTGTAAAGTTTTGTCCAGATTCCGGTATTTTGAATTAAAGAATTTCTTTTGGCATCCATAAGAAATTAAAAAAAAATTATCGAGTAGATTCTGTTTAGGTTGAGAATGATATTCTGAATAGAAACTCAAATTTCTTCGTCTGGATTCTAATAAATCCATTTTTCATCGCCTGTAGTATTCAGTAATTTCACATTTTCCTCACATTTTTCTTAACTCTGGGTATCGTTAATTAATATTTCATTGCACATTAGGGAATATTGTCAGCTGATATTTTAACTTTCTTCAAAGATACCGGTATCATTCATTCATGATTCAAGTTTAAATAACTAGTGAGAAATTCTAGGATTCATGAGGTTACGCCAATTTTTGGTGTCTTTGCGTGCAAATAAACCTGGAAGGAAGAATGAGTCAAACGCAGTGCCATGTCTATATGCATAATTATCTAAGAGAAAAGTGACGAAAAATGACTGTAAAATAGCTGTAACTTAGTGCATGGAATTGTAGAAGGATTATCAGTGTCAAAGAAATATTATATTTAGGAACCTAACATTTGTTTTATTCGCCCTTTTACTTTGGTTTTATAATCTAACAGTGTTATAATATTTTAATAGTTTTTGCATATAATTAAAGCGTGAATAAGAATAAGTTATTCTTTGAAAAAAAAAAAGAATTTTCTCGTTTTTTACCTGTTTGACGTGTACATTCGTGCAACCGTTTACTCGTCGTTTATAGGTTATGGCTTGTAAATAACATCTTACAGATTGCAAACGCAAAGAGTACGAAGCATACTTCAAAGCAATTTATAACATTTATCTAACATTATGCAAAAGATGTAGCTGGAAAATTTAGTATCAGCTTAATATTTGTATATTTATATTGATAACTACAAAAAGGTTATATCTTCCCTCGAAGTTGAGATTATTACATTTTTCCATTGTTGCTAGATGTCGATGTAGGATCCAGGTAAATGCAAAGACATCAAAACCTGATTCTCAAAAAACCTCTTCATTCGGAATTTTGTTGTTCTACAAAAATACACATATTTCTTCTTAGTGGTCCTCGGGTGGTGCTAAGCCCAGCTTAGTAAATAGAAATGACTACGCACATATAAAGATGTTTTATGCGCATGGACAGATGTATGTGTGATGGAATTTATGTTTCTCTCTCTCTCTCTCTCTCTCTTTATATATATATATATATATATATATATATATATATATATATATATATAAAGTTGTAGTCTCTGTTTGCTTGTTATCGAACTCCTCTTAGGGTTTTAGAGACAGACTCCCGATAACTATATATATTCTGAAACTACATTACCCCGTTTACTTAGATAAGTATATTTCATTTTGGTCAAAGGGTGTCCCATGGGGGCACAACCTCAACCACTAAATTTCTTTTCCCTTTGATATAAATTAAATTTAAATTTGAAGAAGGGAATGAATCCTTGGGTACTTGGATAAATATATTTCACTTTGATCAAAGGAGGTTCCCGGGTTGGGTCACCCACTGAAAATTATTTCCTCTTTGATTTAAATTAAATTTAAATTTGAACACGGGAATGACTCCTATTCAAAATATAGAAGGAAAATCCAGAAGATGGAGGTTACATCGGCAAGATCAAAATGAGACAATATGAAGTTGAGCAAGAAATCACCAATCAGTGTGTAGTACCTTGCAATACATATTTGTTGCGACAATTCAACTGTCATGTCAATATTTAAATCTACTCATCAATTCATTCAATCAATTATTGCATCAAATCCATATCAAATGTGTCAGATCAAGTTGTTTTTGCACAATCCCCCACTGAAATTTTTACCCTTTGATTGAAAATAAATTAAAATTTGAACAAAGGAATAATTCCTATCCAAAATATAGAAAAAGAAAGGCAGAAGATGGAGGTCACATTGGCAAGATGATTGAGTAATATTGAACTGCATCATATTTCTCCACAAATTATAACAATGATTTTTCATACATGCATTTTTTATACATGTATAGAATCCTTATATAGTATTTCAGTATGTAGATATTCATCTCGTTTAATTACAGAATTATAAACTACATTACGAGGGTTAGCAAGCCAGTCCCGTAAAAGTTCGGTTTTATTATTATAGTCTTGTGAAAGACTAAGGTAAGCCTCGTAGATATGAAGGTTAGAAAGGAAACCCTCATCAATGATAGAAAGAGCGATAACAGCAACTGGATTTGAGAAAAATTGTTTTAAGAATGTTTTTATAAATTTCATCTAAGAGTAGTACAGGCTGCTCGGTTAGTTAATACCGAATATCTCATATGGAAACGGCTAATATTACTATTACCATTCAATCAAATTCGATAAGTAGTTTGCTCGCAGGTTTACCTTTTCTTCTTTGTCCCGAATAAACCACGTGAGTTTTAAATTCTCCAATCCTTCTTTCCATATAATCTTTATGAAAATACAATTGTCTCTTTCTTGATTGTAAATATACGTTTCTTTGTTGTTCCTATTTTCCTCGAGATTTGACTACCTGTTCACATGTTTGTCCATAATATTCTCAGCATTCGTTCGTATAACCATGTCGCTATCGCTTCAAGTCTCTTCATCTGCGTGAAGATCTTCCTGCATTCACTGCCATATAAGTGATTAGATATTACATAGCATCTCAGTCCTTTTTTTCTAACCAAATTTCCCTGTTTTTTAAGACATTACTTAATTTATGAAAGGCATATTTCTTTTTTTGGCCGATAATAAATCATGGTAAGTCTAGTTCTCTTACGATTGTCTCACTGTATAGGCTAAATTATTCGATGCGAACTGCGTGAATATTTACTTACCTCGTTCCAGTACAACTCCTTGATTATATGCCCCTAAGACTCAAGCAGTGGTCGGGGCCTATAGGGCCTAGTAATGAGAAATGTGAGAAAGGAAAATATTTTAAATATGTAAAAACAGATGAAACATGAAATAAATACTTTCTTCAAATTAAATATAAACTAAATTTTTATTTCATTCTTTGATTGGATGCTCTCTCGATATAGATGCCCGGGGCCGTCGCATCTTCTGCTACTCCTTCTGTAAGGTGCTGTTCAACATTATACTTCTAACGTTCCCGCCTGAAATCTTATTCACTAATCAAATCTTGACTTCTTCAAGTCTAGAATTAGCTATTATCTTTCCTGCATAGCCCCAGGAACTTCACTTCTTGCTCTTTCTTATGCTAATACAACTACACACAGTAATCCTCTACCTTGAGTGACTCTCGGGACTTGTATTAGATGAACATTAGTAAAAGGAAAAGGAAGTAGATATCAAACTCACTAGCATGCTTGCTAACCGTTTCTCTATAACAAGTATATCTCGGTTAAGACCTTACTAGTAAGCTACACTATTACTGAGCAGTAAGGTATCTAGGCTGTGAATTTAAGCACAGTACTAGATTGATGGCAAGGTCTCATCATTTTACAGTTTAAATGACTAGATGTAATCGTAAATTCTATGCTAACAGTATCTTCTATCGCACTTCTCACTTGAGGAGCTCTATTCTGGCTTCTTGCTTCCCAGCCAACGTTGTTCTTTAAAATGTAAATGCAATATCAATCGTTATCTCCTGTCTTCTCAATTCTTGTTCTTTAAATGTTATTTATCCTTAATAGTAGTTTTTTTTTAACATTTAGTAACCCCTTGCGTTCTAGTGGCTTTATTGTCTTGCTTGTGGGGAAATGATTAAAAATTGTATATATTAGTAGCCTTGTGCCAGACTAAGTAAAGTTTAGTAGCTACGAAGATGATCCAAGTTTGGCTCAAAGTCATATCAGTGAAGTTTGAACTGACCAGCGAGAGCAAGTTACTATCAATTGCTTTACGGTAGGTGTTTTGTGTCTGTGTGTTCAATAAGCGTTTTATGTCTTTAGTTGTCTTCCCTTATAATTTTCTTTAAATTCCCAATAAATCTCTTTTTTTTTTCTTTAATGCCGTATCACGTACCAGTGTTTTATAAATACCATTGCATCCGGCCCATGTCGTGTAATGTCTAAAGCACGTTATAAATACTATTGAACTTTTTCTTTTTACCTTTTTTTCTTCCAGGAAGGGAAAAGCGAGTGGGACTGTAAGCCTCGTAACTGCCCTCCTTTGGCTTGCGCGTCAGCCGCCACCAAATTCAACATGACCCACTGTTGCCCTGTGTGTCACGGTAAGTTAACAGCGACAATCGCACTGACAGGTGTGCGTCTTTCCCCACACGTCCAAGTTCCTTGGCCGGCAAGACCTCCGTGATTGGCTGGTGTATTATTCTGCGATCAAAATCCTTGTGTCCAATGCAGAAACATTATCTTGACCTTTTCGACATCGACTTTTGTCTTGATGTTAAATGTTATGCTGTGCTTACGTATAATGTAACAGTGTATTCTGAATATTAAAAAGTCCGTTATTTCACAAAAGGGTGGTTTGAGTACGTGTTAAAGAACCTCTCTTTTGCACGTCTGTCTGTTTGAAAAGTTGTCAGTAAATACTGGATTACGACTAAAATTTATAGACTGAAGGAAAATAAATGAAAGCTCACACATTATCTTTGCCAATAGCAGATTTTATTGGCAAAAGCACTTTAGATTATTAGCTAATTTGAAAGACACTATTAAATTTTCAAGATTTTTATGAATGTCATAATGTAAATTGGCAAATTCTCATGTGATTCTTTTTGAATATATATCTCGATCTTGGAAATAAAAGCGATCAACTGTGAAAATATTTGTCAAGTGAATAATTATGTGTGTATTCCGTAACTGATTAGGCTTTCAGGGACCCACATGTACTACATCCATAGCAGCAGTGGTGCATCTAAGGCACATTCCGAATCCCATTCCTGGTTTTGAGTTCAATTTTCCTTCTCCTAAACTGGTTGTCCCCTCAAGGCAAGAGAATCCAGTCAACTCAGCTATTTAACCCATAGAGAAGAATAGATGGATTCACACATTTATTAAGGATATTTGTGTCAAAGTGAACGGAATTCGAACTCGTCTCGGCGGTTCCCTTTCCCAGTTGTCAGTTGCGTTGCACCATCCGCACACCGATAAAGGGAATAATAACCGTTCAATTAATTCAGAAGATGTTATTGCGATGCTGCAGTTTTGACTGTAAATGTAAAACACTGGATATATTCTAAAAGAGATGCAGGAAATAAGCACATTATGCAATTTATCTGAGAAAGCAATTGTATACAGCTGATAGTTTAGATATTTCTGAACTAGTTTGGCGACGTGCATGACATCCATATTGTAGTGATACTAGCAAATTAGTATGCATAATTTGCATAAGCAGAACTGAACATTCAATATAAGTGGTCTCTGAGACTAACCAAATAAAAGTAAGACTTAGCAGCTGATTAGTGCTAATATCAACTACACAACACATATTAAAGTCTCGAGTTGACGAGGCTATTTAAGAACTGGACTCGAGTGTTTAGGTTAATGTTTTAGTTTCGTAACTTCTGGAGCAGTGTGAAGCGACCTCTAAGAAGTCCTATTCATTGTTCAATTATTTTATTTCTATACAAGGTTTGTAAAGATGATTCCTGTTGGAATGGAAAACTATATTCGAGCACAGATAATCTCTGAGAAGCAACAAAAATTGCTGCAAGTTTTAGTTCAGCAGGTAAAAGTTAATGAATGAAGTTTCGATAGTTAAAAAAGTCAATGAATAAATGATAGAATATATATGGATAAATTTCCTTTACTTTTTATGCCCAATCCATTCATCTATCATCCTCTCCTTTCTATTCCTCCTCATTTCTCTATTTCTTTCTTTTCTTTTTTATGCCCAATCCATTCATCTATCATCCTCTCCTTTCTATTCCACCTCATTTCTTTTTCTTTCTTTTCTTTTTTATGCTCAATCCATTCATCTGTCATCCTCTCCTTTCTATTCCTCCTCATTTCTCTATTTCTTTCTTTTCTCTTTTATATTCTCTTTGAACCTTATTAACTATCATTTTCTTATTCCCCTCTCTTCTTGTTATTTTGTCTTTTCTTAATTCAGTCATCTACCTCTCCTTACTCCCCTTCTCTTTCTCCTCCTTTACATTTTTTTATTTGCTTGTTTTCCATTTTCTTTATTCTTTCTTATTTTTTCTCTATCCAACTGTCCTTCTCTTTCTTTTTCAACTTCTATGCACGCGTACTTATATATGTGTGCATAGGACAAAAGCAAGCAAAAAGTTCTATGATTTCGTATTCCTGTATAAAGCTATGCGCCTGTACGTATGCTGTAAGTGTGTGTGTGTGTGGGCTTTGTCCAGGTGAGTTCGGTTTAGTTGTATCCACCTTCAAAAAGGCGTTATGGGAGACTACCTGATACTTCCTCCATGTAATAACCATATCAAGTAACAATTGTATAAATCTCACCAACCGTATAATTCCCTTTATTTCTTATGTTGTATATCTTTTTATTGTAGACGAAGCACAATCCACGTTGTCCACAGACACGGCCCTGGCACTGGTGAAACCCGAATTACTCAGGGAAGGAGGTAAGGGCCATACCTGACTTGGAGTTTTGCGAGGCACAAAAAGAACCGCGTGGCCATATTATATATCCATCCATAACGTTAAATCTGCACCTGTATATTGGAATTCAAGGACGACTGGGTTCAAGTGGACTGCATTTTTTTGCGGAAACTTGGGGTGCTTTTTGACCGAAGTAAACATTTGGGGGCACGCCTGGATACAATGACCAGGGTTTATTGAACACAATTAATGCTATTAAAGCGTACGTGATTTAAGAGGTTCTGTTAATGGCCGGGTTACGTAGTGAAATGTTCCTTTTTATTTATTATTATATAAATTTTGTTAACTATTTAGTTTTGAAATCATCATGTAAAATGTTAGGACAGGGTTTATAAATTTCCCCGTCATTGTCAAAGTTTCAAACAGTGTTATCTCTTTCTTTGCCACAAATTCATATTATTGAAGGATTGAAGAGAGGACCGAATAGCGTCAGGTTTGAGGTTCTTCTAATTGCGTCCTTGTTAGAGTCTAACCTAACTCTAAAGCAAATACAACCATATTTTACACTCGCTCGTCATTAATATTTAATCAGTAACTCTCAACCTGATTGGCTGTCAATTCTAGTATTAAAGGTCATTGATATGCTGATAAGCGAACATATGGTGGTACAAAATAAAATGTCGTTTGGAGCTAAATCTAAAAATGCTAAATCAGATGCTGACTTGTAAAGATTCCTGATTCTATATCTTTTAGCTGATCCACCCAAAAAAATGAAGATCTGCTATTCCTGTTTTTGTCTTATTTTTAAATGCATAGTTTTTGTTGTTCGTTTGAACTTATTTTCTGGAATAAGGTCTTTAAAATTTTGTCACGTATAAGATTTATTCAAACGTTTTAGAAGTTAATTTTTCGAAAAAAAGAAGAAAAAAGAAAGAAAGATAAATGTAGTTTTATTATTTATTTTGAAAATAATTAGCAGTAATGATTTTAGACAAATGATGCGGTGCAGATGAAATAGAATTAGATCAAGAGAACAAAGTTTAGTTTTCAGTTCCACCAAAATGTGATGGGGATGAAACACGCCCAGCTCCTCCATTATAACACCGTGGGTGATAATCTTTCATAATAACATGATATAAATAACTGTATGAGTTGCATTTGAAGGCGGTTAAAGTCTGATTTGTTCAACTTCAATAGTTGTATTGAGGCAATAGTTGCCGGACGGGACTAACCTTGTCACCAATATAATTGTAAATGATGGAAATTTATTTAAATATTTACTATTGTCAGTTTACGAGTTGCAATTGATCATTTGCATATTTTTATGCGGTGGATCGAACATCACTTTTGTTTTTCTGGTAATATCATGGAGTGGATGATTATGATGATTACTTCGTTGCTGTTGCGTTGTTACGCTTTGACAATCATATCTCATTGAGAACAACTCAAAAGTCGATCGTATCTTGAACAAAGTAATTATGGTTGAAAAGGAATACATTCACAGTACTGCAATGAGCGCGGGAAATCCAAAGAGAAAAATGGACACCGAAATTTTATATACGAAGAAAAAACGGAAATTATCCATACTACTACTACTACTACTACTACTACTACTACTACTACTACTATTACAACCGCTAACATTAGTACAGCTACTATAGAACTAATAACATTGCCACTAAGTATTTACTCTGTCTTCCCACTAAGAGGAGTTGTGACACAAGGTCTTTTTTAAGGTGGGGGACCCGAGCGGATACACCGGGGCAAGGAACAAAAATTGCTCGCAGCCTTCGCAACCGTCGGTTGCGCTGGCCTCGGTGCGAGCACCGATACCTCTCTCTGGTGCAATGAGAGGGCGCGGCCTCGAGTAGCTGTTCCTCGGGGCTAGGGACCTCTCAGTATAATTTTTCTCAGTTGCGACTCTGTCCTTTGATGGAGTCGCCCTTGAGTGCAATCTGCCCAAGGACAGAGACGCAACTGAGAGATGATAAATAGATGTGTTACAAACTAATCAAAAGAGTAATTTATATACTAATATCAGTAATATTAATATACCATTGCAGCAATTAATACTACAATGGTTGTTATTGTGATTACTGCTGCTACTATTACTACTGTTATCATTACTACTACGACTATTGATACGACTAGTACCGCTATGGTTATTACTACTATTATTATGCTTATTACTACAACTGCTATCACAACGGCTGTCATTACTACTCACCTCTTGAACGACAGATCGGTTGAACTCTCTACCTTAGGGTAGGGAGGAACCCGAAGTAGGCTACGCCGAAGGGCGGATTCTCTTTCGGGGAGGTAAACCGACCCTGAACCCGTTTATACGGATTCAATGGGCATACTTTTTTGGCTGAGCCCACGGGCTCGGAGAGCCCACGTTAAAAAAACCTTGTGCCACATGACGCTCTCGTGGGGGGGTGACTGAATATCATCATTACTACTCACCCATGCATACGATAAGTACTTCTCTCATTATTACTAATATTATGGTTACTAATACTACAACCGATATCATTACTATTACTATCACTAGTATGATTCGTAATGCTATCATTGCTACCACTAATATTACTATTACTATTATACTACTACTACTACTACTATTGAAATACCGTAATTATTTTTATATAATACGCACCCGTGTGTAGCAGGTACCATTAACTTTGAAATTTTGGAAAAAAACTATTTCGTGCATAATACGCAGAGATTTTGTAGCTGCTAAATTAACCTAAATTTAACACTTTTTCAACTTTTTATCTGGTTCGTGTCGACTTAAAATAAGAATTTAATTAGTTTACATTGTGTTTTGAAAGGAGAAATTCACACTGCATTTTAAGCAAAGGCACGGTCATGTTGAAACAAAACGCAACATGCTTACAACGAAAATAATCCCACTCTTGTGGCTACGTCTGTGTGGCAGAATAAAACAGAAGTAGTCATTAGTATTACTTCCTTTGGGAAGTAGAAGAAAAAAACGCGTGTGTAGGCGTTGAGGTCTGTGGCAAAAATAAGCTCAGAAACAAAATTATAAACGCACATTCCAGTGGTTTGTGGTCGTTTCTTTGTAAAAAACAAATAAAAATTGATTTGCTTTTACGACTTATCAACCATTTGTGAGTTATTTAAAACCAAAACATAATTTGCAATAATAATTCTTTTTCTTTGCGGGTGAATATTGCAGTAACAATTTTTCTGAGCATAACAATCATTTTCCAGATACACGACCTACTATTTAACCCATAGCTTGGGCGAGGAAAGGGAATTAATACCTTTCTCAAATGTAAATGTACGTAGAGAAGCTGATTGGAGATCGGCTCTCTGAACCCTCATTCCGAGTCGGTACCCATTACTCCACCCGCACACCCTAGAAGTATAGATTATATAATCTTTGAGGAAGAAGAAGAGGACTATGTGGACAAAAATGACAGGCGAAAATAAGCTCACATTATGAGAAATAAAATCATAAACACACGTTACAGTGACTAGTGGCCATTTCAGCGAGATGCAGCCGTAAAGATGACATTAATTTTTAGAGAAAAAGAACAAAATGTGTCCTTTGACGATAACTACATTGAAGATGACGAAGACGTTTATTACTCTGGCAACTTCGTTAAAACTATCATAATGTTTGTTTTTGACAATATAGGCAGTTTAAATCCCTAATCAAACAATACACTATTTTTGGAATTATTAACATAGATATTATGCACATTTTTGTCTATGAAGAAAACTAAAACGTGCTTTAGATGACGTGATTAGTGATTTAAACTCTTTGTTACACATTAGTTAGATTGGACAATAAGATATAACTCACTTTCAGTCGTATTACCAAAATATGGAGACGTTTCTTCTATTAGGTTGGTGCAAAAATAATGACGTAATAATATCGTTTTTTGACGTATTTTTTAACGTCAAAAAACGACATTATTACGTCATTATTTTTGCATCAACCTAATACTTTTATGAGCCGTGTCCCTTCAGGAGGTAGGCGATCATGGATCTCTACATCTTCCTGTCCCTTCGGTAAGTAGGCGATTATGGACCTCTACATTTTCCTGTCCCTTCAGTAGGTAGGCGATTATGGACCTCTACATTTTCCTGTCCCTTCAGGAGGTAGGCGATCATGGACCTCTACATCTTCCTGTCCCTTCAGTAGGTAGGCGATCATGGACTTCTACATTTTTCTGTCCCTTCAGTTGGTAGGCGATCATGGACCTCTACATCTTCCTGTCCCTTCAGGAGGTAGGCGATCATGGACCTCTACATCTTCCTGTCCCTTCAGTAGGTAGGCGATCATGGACTTCTACATTTTCCTGTCCCTTCAAAAGGTAGGCGATCATGGACCTCTACATTTTCCTGTCCCTTCAGAAGGTAGGCGATCATGGACCTCTACATCTTCCTGTCCCTTCAGTAGGTAGGCGATCATGGACCTCTACATTTTCCTGTCCCTTCAGGAGGTAGGCGATCATCGACCTCTACATCTTCCTGTCCCTTCAGTAGGTAGGCGATCATGGACTTCTACATTTTTCTGTCCCTTCAGTAGGTAGGCGATCATGGACCTCTACATCTTCCTGTCCCTTCAGAAGGTAGGCGATCATGGACCTTTACATTTTCCTGTCCCTTCAGTAGGTAGGCGATTATGGACCTCTACTTTTTCCTGTCCGTTCAGGAGGTAGGCGATCATCGACCTCTACATCTTCCTGTCCCTTGTAGCTCGTAGTAGTTTTGTCTTTTTTCATTTCTCACAAACCCTGTTCTGACATCCATTTACTTAATTAAGCCCATCAAGTATGTTACGCGCTGGTTTCTTCTGTCCCACTTTCTCTCAATCTGTCCCATGAGTATCAGATTTTACAAACCCTCCTTCCTCATTACTTGCCTCAGAAATTTCAACTGCATCTTCCTGGTGTTAAATATAAGTTTCCTTTTTGTTTCCATTCTCTCCCAAACCTTGTTGTTGATCGCATATTCAACCCATGGTATCTTCAGCATCTTTCTGTAGGACCACATTTCTGCTGCTTCAAGTCTCTTCTTTATTTTTGAGGGAATTGTCCAGCATTCACTAGCATAAACGAGGGCAGATATCACAGTCTAGTACTCCTTTCTTTTGGGGGCGTACGTAGCTGGAAAAAAACGTTAATATTTTGTTCTCAGGTATAATACGCGCTACTAAATTTTAGACCTAAAATCTGGGAGAAAAGTGTATA
This sequence comes from Acanthosepion lycidas, assembly GCA_963932145.1. NCBI lineage: Eukaryota > Metazoa > Mollusca > Cephalopoda > Sepiida > Sepiidae > Acanthosepion > Acanthosepion lycidas. The sequence continues at coordinate 65,686,270 of OZ010571.1, read as the reverse complement.
TTATACATGAATAATTACGGTAATTGCTATAATATATCTAATTATTAATAGTTATTACCATTGTTATAATTTCGACAATGGCGTCCAACGACTGTAGCATAATTGATTTTTAATTAATTTAGCTTCTTTTTTATCCGAACGTTTTAGGTTGACTTAATCTCTGACCATTAAATGAAAAAAAAAAGATGGCTTCCAACGGGACTCGAAATTGCATCTCATATCTCTGGTGCTCTTCATCATCTTTGAACAATTTTTAAAACAATTATTTCCATTCGGACTAATATTCTCATATTTTCTTCAGGTGTTTCTCGATCCGGTTAAGCTTCGGAGAATTCCGAAATGAAAATCTACGAGGATAGATTGTTCTCGTTTGGTTGTCCATGTCTCGGGATATCTCGTTTCGTATTTTTTTTTTTTTTTTAGTCCTGCTCAGTTATTCCTCAAACTATTTGCGTTGAGCCTGAATTTGGTGACATAGCGATTGTGAGTTCAATCCTTGGTCCGTATAGTACACACAAAGACTCATTGATCAACTTGACACCAGAAGAAGGCCGGAGAGCATTACAACTGAAACGATGTGATAGTAGCAAAGAGGAGAATATTATTTCGTGTGTAAATAATGTAAATAATGACAGCGCCTCATCCTAGAAATTTAAACCATTACTGTTATAATTATGAGGAGGCACGGATAGCGGAGGAATCGGAGAACAGAGTTCGACTTCCAGTAGAATCCATTACATTCACTTACGTGCTAAGACACTTGGGAAAGGTATGAATCTGCTTCTTCTCCATCCAGATATGGGTAAGTAGCAGGACAGACCGGGTTGCCTTGGATGTCAACTGGTCTACCGCAGAAAGAAATGGCGACCTATTGCGGGAAAAATCTGCTTCGTCAGATACATGATCGCCTAAGCGTGTATCACGCATGACATAACTAATTGACTATAATTATACACCGATATAAGTACCAAACTTTACTACGACTAATATACCGAGAGTAAATATTTTTATTATTATATATGCATCCTAGGTATTAGGTTGGTGCAAAAATAATGACGTAATAATGTCGTTTTTTGACGTTAAAAAATACGTCAAAAAACGACATTATTACGTCATTATTTTTGCACCAACCTAACACTAAAAATGAACAAATAGTAATGTACGTTTCTTTATTTTCCAGTTTGCACTTTTCAAAAGGTCACGTACTCAAACGGCGCCAAATGGTACACAAATGTTATTTTGTTAGGAGAACCAACGTGTGGAACCTGCATGTGTAAGGTACGTGGATAATTCTTTTTGACCAATTGTAATTCAGGTGTAAGAAGCTTATGCTTTATGCAATGGTAAAATGAATATTACCGGCAGGTGTTTAGAAAGGAAAACAACAAAGATTACAATTATTTTACAGCAAGAAAATCCAGTAAAAATACAAAATCTATAAAACGTAATGTCATTGTCTGCCTGTCTCTCTGTATATAATCTCCATAATAAGTGGCTTCGAGGGTCTCATGAAATTGTTTTCGCAAATATCTTGGATGTTTCAACGTGTTCTATTGAATAAATGGACATGGAATGACTGTTAATTCTTTTGCCGAATATCTCTTGGTGTCGAATTAATCATTTTATCATAGGCAGAATCTTGTAAAGAAATTTCCGTCCTGCTATTTAAGCTATAGCTGGAGGAATATGGATTCATGCCTTTCTCAAGGGAATTAGAGCAAACAAATCGACTAGAGACTGACCAGAAACTGAGCTCGACACCACGATTTAGACAACCTCTAGACACTAGACTATCCGATATATATATATATATATATATATATATATATATATATATATATATATATATATATATATATATATATATATATTTAATGAAAAAAATTTCAATTTAAATTCATTTTGAAATATAGCAAAGTTATTTGCTTATTGGAAATATTAAATTTAATTTATTTATTAAATTAAAACTAGAATAAAACATTCAAGAAAGCTTTTCCATCTTTAAGAATTCATTTTAAACCTTGGGTATCTCTTTCCTTTGAAGGTATATATATATATATATATATATATATATATATATATATATATATATATATATATATGTGTGTGTGTGTGTGTGTGTGTGTGTTTGTGTGTGTGTGTAAGCAAATATATGGATATAGATCCGACAGTATGAAGAAAAATATACGGAAAAACAAACAAAAATCCTTATATTCAATTATGCTGTTTTAATGTTAATATAATGTCAACGTCGGACGTTTCGGTCTAATAAAGCATCTTCAGGACATATTCATAAAATATAATTAACATTATCAATTCAACAGGACAAAGACGATGGACATAAGAACAAGACTTATCCAAATAGATCAGCGTTCCGTTTAAACATGGTAATTTCGATTTTGATTCCGTGAAGATTTAAAAATATTTTCATAATAAAAATCTTAGGAGGATTTATGAAGCAGGCATAATATCCATCTCACACACGGTTGATACTAGACCTGGCTTCTTTAGTATTTCCCCTTTTCTAGCGAGATTAATGCTCGACAAGCGTACATATAAATTTTAGATCAAAATAGAATTCTTTTCATTTTTCATTCAAAATACTCAAATTTTAGGAATACGTTTTCACAGCGTCGCTCACGTGACGACAACGTGACCATGTTTAACTTCTGCCGCTGGATTAGCCTCCTGTATCGCTCCCCCAGTGCGGTGGTAGAGGTGAACGGAAGGCTGTCGGACGCGTTCGTGCTGTCTAGGTCGGTTCGTCAGGGTTGTCCGCTGTCGCCTCTCCTTTATGCTTTGGCGTTGGAGCCTCTCCTTCGCCGGCTGAAGGACGAGACCGGCAGTCCGGCCCTACGTGGAATTGCCGTTCCTGGAGGGTCTCGAGCCAGGGTTTCCGCGTACGCCGATGACGTATCTGCTTTCGTGTCGTCCCGTAACGACTTTGAGGTGGTACAGAAGGCGCTTGATCGGTACGAGAAGGTGTCAGGGGCCAAAATAAACCGCGACAAGTCGTCCGGCTTGCGGTTAGGTGCCTGGAAGGGGGTCGCTCTTCTGGGCCGCTTCGGTTGGACAGACGGTCCTGTCCGCATTCTTGGAGTGTGGTTTGGGCCTGACCTCCAGCTGGAGAAGAATTGGTCTGAAGTACGAGCAAAGGTCGATTCCGCCGGTCAGACTTGGAATCGACGGAGGTTGTCCGTGAAGGGCAGGGCGGAGGTGTGTGCTACATACATTTTCCCCCTGATTCTTTATCGATTGTCCGTACTTCCTCTCTGTAAGACTCACAAGAAGGCGCTCGAACAATCGCTATCCACCATTTTATGGAGGGGACGCGGGAATCGGGTCGACAGACGAGTCTGCACTAAACGTCCGTGTCATGGGGGACTGGGAATGCCGCACCTGCCGAGTCACATCCGTGCCTCTAGGTTGGCTTTCTTACGCCGTGCATTGACTGGAGGAGATCCGATTCTGGAGGGGATTGTTAGGGACGCGTTCCCTGGCCTTACCATCAGTCCCCCCATCTCGCGGATTGAGCGCGGTCGTAAACCCCGGGATCAATCGGTTTTCCTTCGCGAGTGTCGGTCGGCCTTGAGGGCCGTTCCCCGGTTCAGTGACCTTTCTCGGCCTAGGAAGGTCTTCTATCGGGAATTAGTGGAGAGGCCCACGAAGGATCCCCTACGAGATATGCTCGGCTTGTCGGAGGAGGAGTATCGCTCCTACTGGTCTTGGGCGCCAGCGGCGGATTACCTCAGTAACCCTGAGTTTTCGCTTAGCTGGCGATTGGCTCGGAATCGGCTGACTCTCGACAAGGTTTTCATATGGGGCTTGGCGGATTTGCCGGACTGTGAACGGTGTAACCATTGCCCCCAGGTCCGCCCCTTATGTGACCATGTCGGCGAGCTGACGGCTCGTCTCGCTCCCGAACAGCTTGTGTCCATTGATCGCGCATACACGTGTGACAATGTGTCGCCCCCGTATTCCGGGATGAAACGGATGGTGTTTCTGACGCTGATGGCTATGGCTCGAATGGTGATTTGGACGACGCGAAAGGAGGAAGTCTTGCGAGGCAATCGTCTTTCTCATTCGGATCTAATTCGATTCTTTGAGCATCAGCTCAAGATGAAGATTAGATCGGATAGAAAACGATTGCATTCGACAGTCTTTAGCGAAAGGTGGGTAAAAGAAGCGAGCTTGCTTCGTGTGAACGAGGCTAGCCTTGATTTTCTCTTCTAGGTCAACCTTTTGCACATCGGGGTGGCTTCCTGTGGAGCCCTCCCCTTGGTTAGGTTAGACAAGCTTCAGTGTACCTAGTTAATATGAGTAAGTGTTGTTCCCGGCCTGCATCCCGGCCGTTCTTTGGTTATGATCCAAGTCGAGATTCCCATCCCCCCCAGTTTGTTTTGACCCCCCCTTTTCATCTCGACTGGGTCAGTTTTATATTTTCCCATTCCAGCCTAATATTTTATACTTTTTCCCACTCCCTTAGCGAGAGCGTCTCTTGATTTTGTCCCCTGGGCAGAATACAGCGGCCTCTCTGTTTTATGGGTTGGACGGTCCCTACTAACATCAATTATGTTTAGTTTGTATTTGTCTTTATTTTAAGTTTATTATTGGGTTCATTTCCCTCCCCTCTCATTTTATCATTATTAGAATTGTATATATATATCATCATTAGAGTTTTTATGGTATGGGGTGCGATTTTGGTAGGTCTCCCTTGAGAGCACGTGGTATTATGGTGGTTGAAGGATTGTTTGGTGATGGACGAGTTCTTTTGGTGAATGGGTAAAATGTAATGTAAGAATGGGTCGCGAATCTGATTAGCTAGGTATAAGATAGTTAGTGTTGACCAGCCTCTACTCCTCCCCTTTATTGGCCTTGTGCCACAATTTGTACTTTTTGTACGAACAAATACCAGTCGTGTTCTTATGTCCATCGTCTTTGTCATGTTGAATTGATAATGTTAATTATATTTAATGAATATCTCCTGAAGATGCTTTATTAGACCGAAACGTCCGACGTTGACATTATATTAACATTAAAACAGCATAATTGCATATAAAGATTTTTGTTTGTTTTTTCCGTATATTTTTCTTCATATGTGTGTGTGTAGTGTGAGAGAAAGACAGATAGACAGAGAGACAGACAGAGGCACACACACACACATACGCACACACACAGACAGAGAGACAGAGAGTTCTAAAGAATTATTGAATTTTTTTAAATCTGACATTCTTTAATATTCATATTTTTATTTATTAAATAGTGTGTCTTACGTTTATCCGCCGGCTTATTCGGCAAATCGTAGTAAAGTGTGTAGTACGTCTATCAGCCTATGCATTAGAGTAATTTTAAGATCTTAAGACGTAATATATTACGCACTGTTTAATAAACAAAATGTGTCATCTATTTAAATTACGGAGTATCCACTATAATAACGTTTAAACCATTACTGTTATAAGATCCCACGTTAAACCCGGCCTTGTGCCACATGTAACCCTCGTGGGGGGATAGCTAAATATCACTATAATAACGTTTTAAATATGCACGATAATGACGTGGTTACACACACACACATACATATATATTATCAACTGTTACTTTGGAACATGCAAATTTAGACATCTCATCAGTTGGTTGACATTGGTGATTACCACCAGTGTTACTCACCTAATAAGTGTAGTAAAGTGTGTAGTACGTCTATGCATTTTGTCGTAGTAACAGTTTATAATAAATATCTATTGCTCTAATTTTATATTGAAACCGTTTTTAAATTAATGTTATGAACCCTTGAATTTATATTCTTTTCGTTCTTTTACTCTCTCTCACACACACACACTCATATATATATATATATATATATATATATATATATATATATATATATTCAAGCATCTTTGGTGAAATAATTTAGACGTATTATGTCTATTTATTTTAGTTTTAATCCTTTTAAGCCAACGAATTAATTTATTGATAGCTGTAGAAAATTGACTATGAAAAATTCCAAAATTATCTTTCAAGTAATTGTTATTTTCCCAAGTTCTTTCAATCTCATGTGAGACAATTTTTAGGTGTTAGATATCTATGGATGTGTTATGCGTTAACACCGTAAATTCAAAATATTTTTTTACCTCTATTCAAGGGAGGTAACGTAAGCGATTTAAGAAAAACATTTTTTTAAAGATTTTTCCATTGTAGTATTTTAATTTAGTATCTTTTATATAAAACATTGCTACAAACATTTAAGAAATTTATTGCTATATTCGTAGTTTTTCTTTATTTACTTTTGGCCGCAAGTTTTTGCTTATTATTATCTTGATGAACCACTGATGTATTTTCGATTAATATCTGTCTAAACTGTGAATGTAGACACGAGTGTTCCTTTAAATGTTCTGACATAGAACTATGATTGTTCAAGTAAAACATAATCCTTCTCATCATCGTCGTTGTTGTACACACACGCACACACAAACACACACACACATATATATATATATATATATATATATATATATATATATATACGACAAACTGGCAAAAAGCTTCCGTGTGACGCGTTTCGTCCTTTAGGACATAATCAAACTAAGTTTGTTTACGTTGACGCGACTACACATGAGTACAAACGAGAGATGCTGGGAATTTTAAATTTATAAAAAATAATTTTGCTTTTCAGGCTCTCACAATCTTTCACCATTCTTGGGATATTTAACAACAAAGATGATGGAAACAAAAAGAAAAGAGCCTAAATGGAATTGTCTAGCTTTTATACCTAAAACATATATATAAAAAAATATAAATCTAAAATTCCCAAATTCCCAGCATCTTTCGTTCGTGCGCATGTGTAGTCGCATCGATATAAACAAACCTAGTCTGATGAAGTCCTAAAGGACGAAACGTGTCATACGAAAACTTTTTCCACTTTGTCATACATCCTTCCTCCAAAATTATTCTTGATATATAAAAAAATTATATATCGTTATCACCCCCATATATATATATATATATATATATATATATATGTATGTATATATGTACATATATATATATGTGTGCGTGTGTGTGTGTGCAAGTTTGGCTAAAGACCAACGAAAGTAATTTGTTAAGGATTTTAATTGATATTTTTTATAATTTGTGCCTTTTTCTTGATTTTCTGAACATATTTAAAAATAAATTCTCTAGTGTTTGAGTACTTTCGGCCTTCATAAGCCATTATGAAAGATTTTTTGTGGTCTTTGCTATAGTACAAAATAATGGTTTGAAATATAGAAAATAATAAATAAAATCCTTAACAAAAAACTTTTGTTGGTCTTTCACTAGACTGAAAATAGGAATGAAAAATTTCTACACAAATATACCCAATATATCTCTGTGTGTGTTTGTGTTTTGCCTGCACTGATGGAGAGAGGAAACAGTTATGACACCCTAGACCTATGCCTCTGTGAGTATATGCTATATATATATATATATATAGGAAATGGATTAAATCCGGCATATTGTTATTTTTAATTTATTTTGTTTAAACGTGATGGATACTCATATTCGAGTAGAAGCTCTTTTTTTTTTTTTAATTAAACAGTATTTTTTATCCAACTACATCTACCGCCTGAAAAATTCGAGAAATCTTGTCGGAAAAATATGCGTCGTCCGGCAGGATTCGAACCTGCATCCCATATGGGGAACCGTCACTGGATACGTAAGTCCTCCAATGTCGTCAGTTTTCTCCGATACCCAACATCCTTTAGGGTCCCCCATACGTAAAAGTCTAAAATCTACGAAAAACAAGAAAAATAGGTAAAAAAATAACCCCATTTAATAATAGTTGATCTTATAATCTGTTTTGTATATATATATCCTTGGAAGAAAATCTCTTTTCCTTTTGTTATGACTTCCATGATGGCATTGTGGTAGAGCTACAGACATCAGTGGTGTGTACTTGACGGTTCCCGGACAACTGAACTAGACGTAAATAAACAACCAACAACTGTCCTCTTATTAGAAATTTAACTTTAAATAGCTTAAAATTAAGCAGCTACTGGTGTTTAGTTTTAAGCTGTTTAAAGAGTCTGTTTTTCCCATGTGCCATTTTTTCCTATTTTTCAACTGGGCCATTATTACAGTTCACCCCACCACATATATAAGATTCTATTGATAAAACCATTATTATTCTGAAGAAGTCCATTCGAAGAACAAAATGCATTACGAAGGACAAATGCTTTTTTCGCTTTTGTCATTTCATATTACGCACAACTAGTCATATATATGGATTTCTGTATTGTATCTTCCATGTAAATTCTTATCAACAAAAGAATTTATAGTTACTGTTTTATTCAGATTTATAGACATTTTCTTTAAGAGTAGAAAGATTTTACATTTTTCGTTAAGGTTAGATTTTTAAACTGATTTAACTATTTATATATTTATTTATATTTGTTAACTTTTATCTTTCAGAATGGCAAGACAAAATGTAAATGGGCCAAGTGTCCTCGACTTAAATGTAAGTCGATTGTACGAAACAAGAACTCTTGCTGCTTCCGATGTCTGCGTGAGTTTGACCGTTTGAAATATATAAATGATCTACTTTTCTCAGTATTCCCCATATTAAGAGAACTGTCAAAATAATTAATGATCTCATTGATTAATTTCATCATGTCAATTCACTTTTTAACAAGGTTCTACTAAGTAGAAAACAGCCCAAATTAAGCGACTCTATAATGAAACAAAACCGTTCATGTATGAAGATTTTTACAAGAATATGAAATTCTTCTTTGCACAAAAATTGCAGCCGCTCATTGTACTTTAGTTTGGAGTCACTTTAAGTCACAAATTCTAGACACTTGATGCCCCAAAATATTTTGCATATTGTTTTAGATTAAAATCAAAATTGATACTCTTATGATTTGCTGCTCGACAGTTTAAATAAGCTTTAGCAAAAAACTACAATTTGTAACATCCAGCGAGGATCGAATTCACACATTACTGGTAGTGATCGGCGATAGCTGCTTAATTCATAATTTAACGTTATTAATAATTAATTGACAATTCTTCCATTTAATAGAAATAGATAAAATAAGGATAAAACTGATGCACGCATTTGTTTTGATTCTTTGATGGATTCAAATGTAAAACTGCCTTTCTTATTATTCTATCCGATTCCGTTGTGACGAAGTAGAGGCGCCGCTCAACAGTTGTTTATCGGCCGTGTCTGTTTTTCATTCATACCACTAATTTTCCTTCGATAAACCTATTTAAGGGCAACAAATATGCTTAAATAGGGATGCGATTCGGGGTGAGTATTTCGTTGGTCCTATCTGGTCTTTATTCATGCGGAAAATTAAGATGAAAAAATAATAAGTAATTTTTCATAATTTTCCGTAAGTAAATTTCTAAGCAGTATTTAATTGGTAAGTAGAAAAATTTTACGTAATTATTGACTAATCAAAAAGCCTGCATAACGTTCTCTCCCCTTCATAAAATCGGATGAAAGTTAGTTACTTTGATAGATAGATAGATAGATAGATAGACAGACAGACAGACAGACAAACAGACAGATGTTGAGATATATGGTCGTAGGGTAATAACTAGTGAGTAACTGAATTCATAGAATTTGTTAAGCTTTGTTTGGTCAGGCGACAGTATTTAATTCGCCATTTCTAAGTTTTTTTTTAAAAATAATGCCATGCCCCTTCAGGGCGTAAGCGATCGTGACTTACCATAAATTCCTTTTCTTTATTATCTGTGAATTTCTAGGGAAAGATAGTTGAGTGGTTTTCCTGTTGACTTCTCCACGTTTTGGAATTCAGGCTATTCTTTCTACGAGGCGGATTTCCATCCAAGGCTATAGAGTCCGTTCTATTCTGCTATTTAACTCCTAGTTGGCTGAGTAATAGATGGATTCAGGCCGCTTCCAGGGATATGATTGCGATCATGAACGTATCAAACTAGCACGGGATTTGATCTCGTCTCAATGATTCCATTTTCCACACCGATATTATTTGCACATCCTACACACGCCTTTCTTAAGTAGTAGTTCTTAAATTTGATCATTTTTGTTGATTATGAATTTTAAATAATAATTTGATTAGTCATACCTACAAAATAAGTTTTTTTTTTCTTTGATTGAAATATTTTCTATCTGAACTTTTAATTTAAAGAAATAAACAAAATCAGGCACTATCATATATCATATACCATTTATTTGAAATAACGTACTATTTCAATATATTTTAAGGTCCCATACAAATTTATTAAAAAAATATATAAATTCCCATCATTACATCGAGTTTATATATTTGTATTCTTCTTTTTCAGGTAGAAGGAACAGATCTAGAAAGAATGGACGTAAAAGACTCTGAGACGAATGGACTATTTTTTGACATCTCATATTGGACGCAAAAATATTCAATAAATTTAATGGTTGGAAAATAATGTATGCGTGAATGATGATGAAAGGTTGAAAGAGACAACATGTTTAATAAGAAATATACATAAAAGGCGTCAAATAACATAAAAATTGAATGATAAAAAAATGATGGAACGCTTAAAAAAACCTTGCTGGAAGTAGGACTGTTACACTCATTCTCTCACGTCTGCATCACGGTGTTTCATTTGGTATAGATTCCAGTTTTTCTTCAGGAACTTTGGGCTTTGACTGTGTCCATAAAACAGACGCACACACAAAGTTTCGCCACCCGATCATCGAATTCAGTGTTGCAAAAGCAGTTGAATCCATTCGACTTGAAGAATTGGCAGAGAAAATACCGATTGAAATTTAGTGATCAAATCATTTCTTTAATTTTTGCTCACACTTAAAAAGATGAAATTAATGACAGTTCGAATTTTGCTGCCGCTTTCATAATCTTTCGGATTACTTATAAACGATACCCATCGAAACACATACATTCGTACACATACAAACACACACACACGCACACACGCATATATATATATATATATATATATATATATAAACATAAACATAAACGGTTTCTTACTTCGTTATGGGACGAGTCACAAGGAAAATGATTTTGACTCAGAAGAGGAAAAGTGTTCAACTGGAGTTTTCTTAAAAGCGTTCACAATCATTATTTACACATTTATAAATAATCTGAACTTACGTGATTTCCGCTATCCCTGTTGCGACGTTTTTCGCTTACGTTGGATTGTCTTTTCTGAAAAATGCTTGCAAATTTCCAATTGAAAGTTGAATGAAATACAAGTGGGATTTTCGTAAGAAAACAATTATGATTTGTGTATAAGCATCAGCTATGATCCCGCTTTAGCCAGTTTAATTGCTAAAACTATTGAGGAAAATATCATGAAGTGATCTAAAAAAGAACGTCACGATCGTTACGAATGGTAGCTTTTATCTCTATGTATCAGGTTTCCATCGTAAAAGAGTGGGTGTCTTTCTTGTGAGATTCTATCATCTGAAAATGATATGAGAATTGGTGATTGATAGCCAAATGGGAACATTAAAAAGGAGAAGATTCCCATTCTTTCATTACTACTCCCATATACTCCATTGAAATTAAGGAACTGGCCATGTGCCAAAGTATGGAAATTAATCTGAAGTCTGCGATGAATAACGAATATATGACTTACTAAAAAATAAGATTTCCGAAAACACTGTTCACAAAAAATTGTTCCTGAAAGGAACTCCGGATAAATAAAAAGATGTTCTATGTGTTTGAATGGGAGTTTTCGTGTGTGTGTGTGTGTGTGTGTGTGTGTGTGTGTTTGTGTGTACTGAAAGGTATGCTTGACAGAGAGAGAAAAAGAGAGGTAAATAACCGACAAACGGTGCAGGAAGAAGTGGATCATGCAGAAAGGGTAAGCAAAAGGGAAATAAAGGAGGAGAGAAAAGGATTTATATATATATATATATATATATATATATATATATATATATATATATATATATATATATTTATATATATATATATATTTATATATATATATATATATTTATATATATATATATATATTTATATATATATATATATATTTATATATATATATATATTTATATATATATATATATATATATATTTATATATACATATATTTATATATATATATATATTTATATATACATATATTTATATATATATATATATTTATATATATATATATATTTATATATTTATATATATATATATATATATATATATATATATATGTAATAGGGAGAAGAAAAAGAAAACCAGATAGAGAGAGAAAAAAGAATGTGGGAGAGAGACGGATAGTGTGAAAAACAGATGTATAGATGAGACAGAAAAAGAGTGAAAAACTTGTGGAGGAAATAAAAACAGTGGAGGCCATCGATGAGAGTGATAGAATGAGATGAAGAGAGAGAGAGATAGAATGAGATGAAGAGAGAGAGAGAGAAAGAGAGAGTGAGACAAAGAGAGAGAGAGAGACAAAGAGAGAGAGAGAGAGAGAGAAAGACAAAGAGAGAGAGAGATGAAGAGAGAGAGAGAGAGAGAAAGACAAAGAGAGAGAGAGATGAAGAGAGAGAGAGAGAGATAGAATGAGATGAAGAGAGAGAGAGAAAGACAAAGAGAGAGAGAGAGAGATGAAGAGAGAGAGAGAGAGACAAAGAGAGAGAGAGAGAGATGAAGAGAGAGAGAGAGAAAGACAAAGAGAGAGAGAGAGAGAGAAAGACAAAGAGAGAGAGAGAGAGAGAAAGACAAAGAGAGAGAGAGATGAAGAGAGAGAGAGAGACAAAGAGAGAGAGAGAGATGAAGAGAGAGAGAGAGAGAGAGAGAAAGACAAAGAGAGAGAGAGAGAGAGAGAGAAAGACAAAGAGAGAGAGAGAGAGAGAAAGACAAAGAGAGAGAGAGAGAGAGAGAGAAATGATATCTCAATTTTATTTCAAGTTGTTTATAATCATTTTACATTTATTTGCTTTAGGATTTGGCGCGAGACAAGGAGGAGTTTGTAAATTTGACGGGTAATCTACTCCTGCTTAATATGCAGACCCCATTCCCGTCAAGTTCCTGTTTTTAAAATAATATGTATTCACTTGTTGTAAAGCACTGGAAGTTAAAACATTTTACATAGACATTGTTGTTTTGCATTATGGGACATGTTGTTGAGCATCATTGTCCTTCGCAAGAACATTTTAAAATAACACGAAAGCGTACGGATTTCGAGACGAAAAGATCATGAAGAGAAGAGTGATAAAAATAACTGAAAAATTATCAAATTACATTTTATTGGGGAAAATGTCCATTCAAATTTGACATTAATATTAGTTTCTCTTTGTTATTCCTGAAAAAATAAATATAAAACTAAGACAGGATTTTTGATAAAGTCAGAAAAAATAGAAATGTTTTTATTTTTTTTAAGCGACTTTTTTTTTGATAGAAAGAAAGAATATTGTAAGTTCACCAAAATTTCATTTCATTGGCAAATGACGAAAAGCACGTTTTTAGCAGGTTTGAAATTTGTTTTGAAAAGGAATCTGATATCAACTTTGTATAAATTTGTCAGTGAGTTTTATTAATGCTTACATCGAAATAAAAAAAAAAATGCTGTCAAAAGTATAAAATAAGAAAAGAAAGTATCAGTTAAATATAAAATTACTGTATAAATTCCTTCTTATTTGAATACACAGGTGACGGTGGCTATACAAACACAAATGAATTTTCCACTTTATTTTGCTTATTTTGCTTTTCATCATTATTAATTTATTGCTAGCTTTTTCTTCCTTATTTCCATAGTTGCTTTTCATTATAACTCAAAAGGCCGCGAAACATTTTGACCGTTAGATGAAAGGGTCCGAAATATTGAAAATAAAGAAATATTTTCCGACGAGATTTTGTCGGAAGGCATGTGACATTAATATAGTTTCTCTTTGTTATTCCTGAAAAATAAATAAAACTAAGACAGGAAATTTGCTATGGTCAGGAAAAAATAGAAATATTGTATTATTTTAAGCAAGTATTTATTTTTATGGAAAGAACGAACTGTCCCAAATTTCATTTCATTAATGAATGACGGAAAGCCACAAAGAATAGAGGGAGTAAAGCTGGCATGAAATTAATGATAGTGAAAATGATTCACCCAAAGGAGTTAATACATTTGTTATTATTCTACAATACAAAATAAAATAAAATAAAATAAAATAATAAATAAATAAATAAATAAAATAAAAAAAAAGCATGTGCAAATAATCGGAAAGGTAACTACATCAAAATGACTACAGCTTGGTCCTCTGTTTTGTCATTGTCTTTCCTTGTCTAAATTGAAAAGGCGGCGTTCATGAGAGACATCTTCCTGGGGTCTGGAATGTGAGATCGAGGCTCATCAGCAGTTACTACTTTCTCATTCTTCACTCTGTTGACTCGGGTGATCGAAGAGCATATCGACCTGTGATAAAAAGCTATAAAAATAAAATGAAGGAGAGTTACTATTAAGAATGATGTTTTTTCTTTTTGTTTTAAAAATCTGTTAAAAAGTTAACAAAAGTAATCTTTCCTTTTTTTAATAAAAGGAAAACAAACTAAGACGCAAAATTTGATAAATGCCGGAAAAAGACGATGATAGAAATGCGAGTTTAATTATATATTTATTTTTACAGTAAATGTCTTTCGTGAAAGAATCGTGTAACTTAATCCACAACACTTTCAGCTTACAGAGATCTGAAATTTATTTTTTAAAAGGAATCAGATAACGGCTGTAAATATCTAATCGATGGTGACTTTTTTTAGTAGTATAGCTAAATTGACAAGCCCACAAGTTTGGTGAACACGATGAGCTTACATAATAGAACGTAGTAAGTCATATTAGCAACGTGTAACGGCAACATGCAATAATTTTTTGTATGCGTTCAAAAATACAGGGTCGTAGATTATAGTTACACACACGCACACGCACACACACATATAGGAAAGTCATTACGAAAAAAACTTAGAAGAGGCAGCATGTTTTTCTTGCATATTAATATTAAAGTTCATTTAATGATATTATTAATTTTATTAATGTTTTTATGTTTCAAACTGCAGTTAATGTTGTTTTTATGTTTATATATATATATATATATATATATATATATATATATATATATATATAGACACACAGACATATATATATATATATATATATATATATATATGATAAATATATAGTTTTAAGATATGCTATAATTATAAGTTTTTTTTTATAGTAATAGAGTGTAGGTATATATAAAAGTGAACACTGAGGTCAATACTGAGCGGCGACAGTCTGTTTCATGTATGAACGCAATTTTCAGGTTCCCATACTGACCTGAAGATTGCGTTTAATTATGGCTGTTGCCACTAGGTGTTGACCTCAGTTTCACTTACACACACACACACACACACACACATACACACACACACATATATATATATATATATATATATATATATATATATATACGTAAATTGTGTATGCCCATAAAAATAAATATATTTTTATATATATATATGCAATTTTTATGTATATTATTTATATATTATATATGCGCGGTACTTATTGGAAAGCGCTCAATATCAGTGATTTGTGTTTGTCTGACGATCGCACTGAGCGTGAAACACAGGGTCACACACACACACACACACACACACACACACACACACACACACACATATATATATATATATATATATATATATATATATATATAACGAGTAAACTAAAACTGTTTATTTTCTACATATGAATCATATATTTTCTGTGTTGTTCAAAAATCTTTTATCATCTTATATACAATAATTTCATTTGCAATCTTCTAAATACTTTTCTCTACTCATTAGGACCATCATAAATGTTAATAAATGTTAATCGGGAAGTGCATTTTGTATTGAATCCGACTCATAAACGAACCCTTGACAATCATACTCCCATCATTCGTGCATGGCAACCTTTTGGCCAAGTGTTGAATATTACGTTAAGTAAATCCGAATAGAGAGATTTTCGTTGACTGCTGCTGCTGCTTTCGCAATAGCGCTTAAAATCATGTGTACCAATGCAAAATTTCTTATCCTGACTTACTTTCATATTTTAGGATTCAAACGGAATCAAGCAACGTCGAACCTGGTCAGTGCCTAGATGGGTGACCGGTTTGGAATACCAAATGCTGTATGCTTTGGTGTTTGATAATGGATAACGGCTCGGATTTGGAAATCGGGGTTCCAATTCCAGTCGGGTTCCTTATACTCATTTACACCCAAATATCCTTGGGGAAGCTATGACTACCCTTTCCTTCTAACTATGTGTTAATTAGTACGACATGTATCAGTAAATAGTTATTATTTCTAAAGATTTCTTACAATCTAAAATATTTTCTTGCTTTAAATGACTTTCAAAATGTTTATAAACCGTAAAGAAAGAAAGAAATCTATCAGACTGAAATTCAGACTTCCTTTAATTAACATTTTAAGGGGTCTAATTTTGCTGTCAAAAGATTCATATGAAATATTTTAAAAATATAAGGCATTTCGACAATGACTGATAAACGAATGCCGACATGAAATTCTAGCATTTGTTAGTCATGAAATAGTGTAGAATAAGTATTACGTGATTAGTGGATAACACTTCTGATATTGCTGAACAAATTCTGCTCATTCCTTTAAGAAATTATTTATAAGTAAAATTTAATTAGCAAAAATAACAAGAAACTCAATCAGAATCAAAATGTCATGTATTGTAATCTATAGAATTATAACGTTATTTTAAACATTCCTGAAATTCAAATTTGACCTTGTTTTGTATTTACATAGTTATCAATAATTATATAGTCCGTGTATGCTACAAGCTTTTATACTGGTGTATTCAGTTTCAGTTTAATGAAAATGAAATCAACGAATTTTTGCATTTATTTATCATTTTAAAAAGAGAAAAGTTAGACAAATTCTTTTCAATTGTAGTTGTGATAGAGTTGGTAAGTAGAATATTGTTCTGGTATGTAAAATATCTATATGATTTTCTCTCTCTCTGTCACATATATATTAGGTTGGTGCCAAAATAAAGTCGTTTTTTGACTGTCAAAAAACGAAATTATTTTTGCACCAACCATATATATATATATATATATATATACATATACATATATATATATATATATATATATATATATAACTAATACGAACAAACGTCCATAGAGTCATGTTTTAGAAATATTTTAATTTACAGAAACCTATATTTTCTACATATTTCCATGGTTTTCTGATAAATCGATGCCACAGGTAAAAGTTAGTGTTAAAACTTTACAATTATAATTAATATTTCAATGACGGAATGCAAATCTAATGTATGGAATTACTGTGGGATGGTTGTTGATCGCCTCTCATACTTTTGAATATATGCATACACACAGAGACACGCATGTATGTACACACGCACGCACAAACACACATATACACTGCGTGCCAAATTATTATTAAGCTAATTTTTTTTCTAATATTTCATAAACCGTCGAATCAATTCACAGAAAATTTTCACACAATGTTGGCAACACTGACCTGCGCAATCACTGAAATTTTCGTACTGATATGCGCAATGTAAACAAACTGGCGCCATATTTGTTATCAGCGCGGTGATTTGAGCGTGCCAAATTATTAGAAAGGTTTAGTACAATTCCCAGAATTGAGCAAACAAAACGTTTATTAATGTTGCACGTGAATGTTTATGATCAAAAGAAACTAATAAATAAGATAATCAAACAAATAATAACAGATACAAACAAAGGCACAGTTTTAAACAAATTAATAGAGAATGTGCTTTCCCTGTTTTGAAATTACTTGAAGAAGTCGACGATCCATAGAATTTGTTAATTGTAGGATGTCATCTGCTGTAATGCCGAGAGATACGTCAAGAATTGCTCCCCACAACTCAGCGTTGCTCCTGAATTGTCGACCGTTGGCGTACAGTCTTCGCTTCATGATGCGCCAAAGATTTTCGATTGGGTTCAAATCCAGAGAATTTGCTGGCCACTTTTTTTCGAGGTCCGTCGAAGCCTAACTGTTTCAAATATTCGGTAGTCTTGTGAGCAGCATGTGAGGGAGCATTATCTTGCATAAAAACAATGGCCCTTCTGAAGGCAACTCTTTGCCTTTTCCTCCACGATTCAAGATGCTCCTTCATAAATGCTATGTATGCATCAGTAGTCATTTTGACACCGTTCATTACCCAGCCTTTGCACCATCTATCCCCAATGCGACTGAAAAGGTTTTGACTGGTAAGTCCAGGGTTCTTCGTGGCCTCTTCGTGACATGAGACGATGTGAAATAACAATCGACTTGCCTTTATCTGCCCTTTTGCATATTTGTGTAGGGTCGGCGGTGAACTTTTTCACTGTTTGATGACACCTCCCTATCATTTTCGAAATTTCTTGGGTAGATTTACCTTTTGAGAGTTCTGAGGTGATGGTTTTCTTTTCAGCATCACTTAAACAGCTTTTACGGCCCATCTTTTCACTAAATTCTTACACTTTTCTAATAATTTGGCACGCTCAAATCACCGCACTGATAACAAATATGGCGCCAGTTTGTTTACATTGCACAGATCAGTACGAAAATTTCAGTGATATATATATAAATGATAAAGACAAAAGGAAAACTCATTTTTGCAGACGCCTTTTGTTCCCTGATGGACTTTATCAAGGCAAATGTAATGATTTTATTTTGCAACAAATATTTATAAACGAATAATTTTTTTTAAATAGTGTTACAAAATAAAATCCTTACATTTGTCATGATAAAGTCCCTCAGAGGACGAAATGCGTCGGCTAAGATAAGTTTTTTATTTTATTTTTTTATTCACATTGTCTTTTTAAAAATATATTTTAGTTATATCAGAAATTGTAGACATACAAATACACACGCACACACATACGCACATGCACATATATATGTATAGATACCTCTAAATATTCGCTAAAAAATGACAATGCATGATAAAAAAATGTACCAAACTAAAAAAAGTTTTATCGTCAAAATCTTTGTTATTATTAAGAGGAAAGACCAAAAGATTTTTTGATTATTAAATTAAATTTTTAATTCTTTTTTGTTAATTTGGTTAAAATTTTGTTTTCTTGTGTCAGCGGGAGATCATGAATTTTTTAGGAAATTTTATAGACTTTTTGCGGTGAAAAACATTGATTTGGAAATTGTTGTAAAAATCAAATAATTGTTGGATTTAGATGAAGCTTTTTTTATTTTAGAAATGTTTCATTTTAGTAAATTTTGGTAAAAATATTGTTTATTGTTATTCAGCACTTACTTAATTTTATGAAATTTCGAGAAATTCATTTTTCTATGGCTCAAAAGTTTGTATTAAGAATGGAGAATTTAAATCAATATGACAGAACCCCCAATTACCGAAAATATGGATCGTAAAATAAAAAAATGAAATAAAACTAAGATATTATTTAATTAGAACAGCTTTTAATTGATTTTATGAATAAGATATATTAGGGATACTATTCCTTTTTTTTTTATAAATAATAAATATTTACAAGAAAAGTTTTCATTTTTAAAAAAATTTAATTAGAATCATTTATAAAATTTTAAATCTTTTAAAATTCCGTATTAATTTGTACCGGTTAAATGATATTTTTATGAAGTAAAAACTACATTTAATAATCATAAATGGAAAAGCTTACTACAGTTTAGTGACTCATTGTATTTTAAAAAGAATTTTGAATTTTTAAATGTAACGATTTTATAAATAAGGACGTCCATAGACGGCATTATCAGAAATTAAGAGCGGTAAAAATAGTAAATTTACATTTAAAGTACATAAAATTCGCTAAAACATTAATTTTCCTAATTTTTTAAGATTACTGGTTAGTTAAAAAAATGATATAAAAAAAGGACACACATTATATTCCTCAAGAAATTCTTAGATATGTCCCTCGTAGAAAAATACTTAAAATTCAGGTTGACAATAAAGCTGTCAACAACTAAAAAAAACACCCACGTCTGTGTTAGAAAATACTCTTTTGCAAAAGAGAATAACGTCGCACTAAGATGATTGTAATTATGGCTCGTTTTTGGCACCCCTTCCAAAAAAAGAAAACAATAAAAAAAACAAAAAAAAAAAACTAATTCCAATCAATTAAAATTCATTTTGAAATATAGCAAAGTTCTTTGCTTATTGGAAATATTAAATTTAATCTATTAGTTTGAAATTAAAATTAAAATGAAAGCTTCAAGATTTTTTATTTTTAAAAAATTCATTTTAAACCTTGGGTATGGCTTTCCTTAGGTGCTAGATATACACACACACACGCACACGCACACACACACACACACATAACAAATATAAATAACGGACAATGAGACATTAAAAGAACATAAGAAAAACTTATTCCTTTTAAAAGGAATAAGTTTTTCTTATTATTTATTATTTTATTATCACGAGACCAGAAACAGGCGGAACAGGAATCTGAAGAATAAATTATAATATATATATATATACTAAAACAAATCTACATTATAACCAAAAAAAAGTTTGCGGTTTCTGTCTTTTTTTTATAAATATATGTATTTATTTTTAAATATAGATTTTTTTAAAAATATACATTTTTCTCTCGTTGGAGCAACTAAAATTTTCTTTCTCTCTCTCTGTTATATATATATATATATATATATATATATATATATATATATATATATATATATATATATATATACATATATATATATATATATATATATACATATATGTATATATATATATATATATATGTATATATATATATATATATGTATATATATATATATATATATATATATATATATATATATATATATATATATATATAAATATATATGTATATATCGTATTAAAATAAATTCATTAATTCTTTAGAAATATATATATATATATATGTATATATATATATATATATATATATATATATATATATATATATATATATATATATATATATATATATATATATATATATGTATGTATACACACATATATATATTTCTAAAGAATTATTGAATTTATTTTAATCTGACATTCTTTAATATTCATATTTTTTATTTATTAAATAGTCTGCCTTGCGTTTATCCGCCGGCTTATTCGGCAAATCGTAGTAACGTGTCTAGTACGTCTACCGGCCTATGCATTAGAGTCATTTATTATCTATTTAAAATACTGAGTATCCACTGTAATAACGTTTGAATTATCCACGATAATGACGTGTATATATAGAAGAATTGTTTTGGACCACTAGATTAGTTGTATTAAATTGTATTAAATTTAGTATAGAATATAATTAATTTTATTTTTTTTACTTGGGTTAATGGGGAATATATTAGTGTTTATGTGTCTTTTTAGAATTTTTTCCTCCTGCTTATAGTTCAAAAAATATACGTACATTTGAACGTTTGAATGTTATACAGATGAATATTTCAGATATACTTATACTGAATTGGGGTGATTTACAGTAAATATATAATTTTGCTCGTCCTTCCTTTAGTACATTAGTTAGCACATACGTTGCGCACTGTCAACACCTTCATAAATAATGGACTATTCCATTTTGATCGCGTGGAAAGGCGGAAAAGACATATCAGTGACGCTACTTGTTTTCAGTGAGAAAAAGAAAGAAAGAGATGCCTTCAATACCTCATAATTAATGGTCTGTTCCGTTTTTATCCCGTGGAAAGACGGAAAAGACATATTAGTGACGCTACTCGGATTTAGTGAGAAAAAGAAAGAAATGCCCTGATAATACCTCATCCATAATGGACTGTTCTATTTTGATCGTGTGGAAAGACGGAAAAGACATATTAGGGACCTTTGATTTCAGTGAGCAAAATAAATAAAGAAAGAAAACAAAATCAAAAAAAAAAAAATAAATAAAAGGAAAAGCGTAAAATGTTCATGGTTAGTACTAGTTTTATTATAATTCTCCCTTAATTTCTTAGTTAGCACGTACGCTTTGCCAATAACTCAAATAATGGAATATTCTGTTTTGATCACGCTGAAAATCAGAAAAGATATATTAGAGACGCTACTTGGTTTCAGCGAGAACATGATTAAAAGAAAGGAAAGAAAGAAGGGAAGATAGAATAGGCGATAATGCCTGACGTGTTTAACGTTTGTTTTAGGGAAATGGAAAAAAATTGCCAATTTCAAATATTTTTCATTGTTAACTATTTAACACTGCAGTAGGTAAATTTCTACGGTTATTTTATTGGCTTAGAATCGCCATGAGCGTATTCAATCATTAACTTAACAATTAAGATTTATCCGAAAATTAAAATAGGAAAACCATGAAATATTCAATTATTCCTTAGTTAGCACGTACGTCACGCCTTGCCAGTGCCCAAGATAAATAATGGATTCTCTCTTTTTTCTTGTGAGGAAAGACGGGAGAAAGATATATCAATGATGCTGTTTGATTTTAGTGAGAAAAAGAAAGAAACCGATATGTCCTGGAAAGGGATATATTTGAACGAAGTAGCTAAGTGGTTTTGGCTACTATAACCAAGTAGAATACGGTATCAGGTAAGAAATGTAGATCAATGGCGTAGTCCAATGGGCGTCGTTATAGACTTAGCTCTTAGACTAAGGCTCTGACTTCTCTTCTGACTCTCCTACACGTCCGTCGATATTTATGATGGACACCAGCCAATCACACTCCAGTGAGGGGGAACACAGGTGTACGCATATTCCATTATATAAGAAAGAAAGAAAAAAGGGGAACATAGAAGAGGCAATAAGGCATTCATGTGTTTAACGTCCGCTTCACTGAAACGTAAACCTTAACAATTTCTAATCTTTTCATTTGTACCCTCTTACTTCCTTAAATAATGACATGCATTCGTACTTATAATTGTTGCTGAAATATCTTGTTACAGTTGTTAAGCTCAAATAATTAACGATGCCTTAGGCGAATTTCCATGCGTATGTTAAAGTTGTGGAACTCTGAAGAAATTCGTTTCGTTCTAGACAAAAATGGCAGCACATTTTTCTCAACTGAATTATTCAATGTCATCTTCATCATCTTCAGGAAAACATTTACATGGAAGTGTTGCAGGATGTCATTTGTTGGGAGGAAGAAGAAGCGGGAAAGACGGAAGAAAGCAACGGTTGCTCTAATAATTGACTAAGTTTTCTTAGTAAATCTTGTAAGTAATTTGCATTTGTATATAATAAATTTAGATTAAATTTAAATTCATAATAAATTTGCATCACTTCAAGTTTTTGACATTCGATTCAACCCGCTTTTACAAGGTTTAAAAAACTTTAATTTAAGTAACGGACTAATCAATTTACTGTTTTAGATAAATTATGAAATACGTAGAGAAGTATTCGTTCTAAGTAACGCGGCAAATCGAAATAAGTTCTGCGTGATCCGCTACGGTAGAGATATTTACTATGTATGAAAGTAGCTATTAGATCTTTTATGTTCCATGTCCATTCGGCAAATAGGCGATCACAGATTTCCTATCCTTTGTAGTTCTTAGTAATGTTTATTTACATAATTCCCTATCCTGTCATCCATTAGTTTTTTTTAGCTAGGTTACATGTTGGTTCACTCTGCTCCTCATGTGTGTCAAATTTTCGCAACCCTCTTTCCTCATTACGTATCCCAGAAATTTTAATTTTCTCTGACACTAAGTAAAAGTCTCCTTTTCGATTTCGTTTTCCTAGATATTTACTAAACTATATTAATAGTAGATATTTCCTAAGCTTAGTACATTGATCCTTACTAAGCAGAAGTAAGTCATTGTCACTCATGGGGACATGGCTGTCTTTCTAAATCGACACTGTACACTTGGCGCGAGTGATTGTATGAAAGTATTCATACGCGTTAGATTAAAGCATGCATACTCATACCAAATAGATATTAAACTGTGATAAATTTAGAGAGCTAACAATTTCTGCGCTGATTTCAACGTAAATTTGTCTTGATTTCGGTAGGAATTGTTTGCATCTCTCAGTTCATTTCTATCTGGGAAGAACAAGTGATCCTATTTTGGTTATTGTCAAATTCTCTTTCGTTAAAACACGCATAATTATATTACATATTTTGTATATATAATTATGTTATATAATTTAGGCATACCAGCTGAATACTCGTCTCATAGATGGCGAAAAGTAAGTTGTAATAGAAGTTTCTTTAATGTTTTTATTATCCATAAAAATTAATTCAACAACAAAATATATTTCCATATTTAAATATTTTTGTCATGTTTTTATTGAAAGAATTTTTTCTTCCATTAAATACGAAAAATTTATTTATTTTATTTTATTTTTTTCAATTAAATCCAATTATAATTCGGTATATTTAAATCTGTAATGTTTTTATTAATTATAATTCAAAATAATTTTTGTGTGTATTAATAATATAACAGGAATTAATTCAGTATGTTTACTATTTTTTACTTGTTTAAAGAATTCGGTACAGCTTTTGAAAAATCTAATTAAACAGATTATATTGATTTTAAAATAATTCCATAAAATTTATTTGGTTTCGCGCGACTATTTTGTAGTATTATGGAATGGTAGACGGCAATAATACTTATTACGAACGCTGCAGGAAATAAGATAGTAACTAACATTAGCATGACTAATATTACAGAGTTCCATAAAAATTGAAGTATTTTTTAAAAATAATTTCCTTTTTAGCTACTTCTTATAAAAAACAAAACAAAACTTTTAGAAGCCAAAATTAAGTTTACTTTATGCTTTCTTTAAATGTAAACAACGCTAATACGCTGATATTTTCTAACTTACGACTGAATTTTAGCAAGGCCGATATAGATTCTTCCTATATATACAAAAAGAATAAAAGAAAACCTTTATCAGCGAACATTTCACATTTGAAATAAAAATAAATAATACAGATAGAATATTTGTTAAAATAGACTTTTAAAAATTGTTATACATATTAAATTTTACCGTTTATGTCGTAAACATCATTTATTAGTAACATATATAAAAGAAACCGAAAGAAAGAACTGTTTTAGTCTTGTGATGTAATGCGGAGACAGTGACACCTTGTAGCTAGTCTTACGTGAATTTATTAAAGAAGAAAAAAACAGACTTCAATACAGCTTTTCATTACAAAAACGAGTTTTAGCAATGCAATTACTAGCATCATTGAGACGTGATTTCATGTGTGATATTAATCATTACATTTATGTATATAATAAACTGGTCTTTGGCTATCCTAAATATATTATATATAGTAGATAGATATGCTTATTATTATGAATTTGGCATAGAATGTTACAATTCCTATTTGATAGCAGTGTATATATTCTTTTTATATAGGAAGTAGATTTCTTAAAATTATTGGTTTTCTATGTTATTACAAATTCATACTCAAGCACAAATGGTTTCCAGAGCATTTCGGCTGACGGCCATATCACGGTGAAGCGTTAAGCAACGTCCAGCCTGGTTAGTATCTAGATGGTTAACCGCTTTGGAATATTAGGTGCTGTAAGCTTGGGTGTACGGGTGGGGTGTAATAGATAACAACTCGAAATTGAAAATTGGAGAGTCAAATTCCAATTCCAGTCGGATTCGTTAGATTCACTTACGCGCAAATACCCTTGGGAAAATTATGAATCTACCTCTTCTTCTCGAGTTATGGAGGACTTGTACCAGTATGTCATTATTATCTTGAAAAAATTCTTATAATCTAAAAATAATTTCTGGTTTTAAAGAACCCGCATCAGCCTGATAAACCGTAAAAAAATGAACCAAATTCAGAGGATTTCACAGACGTTTATTTGAATTTCATTTCATTTCATTTTTAAAACAAGGAATTAGACAAAAATAACATAAGATAGGCAAAATAATATGTCTGAACAAGAATAATTTTGTTCTCAATATCATAATTTATGCGCATTAATAGTTATCGTAGATTGAATTGGGAAGATAGTACAGCGTGAAGAGTCAAATGTCCGTCGGTTGTGCTGGCCTCGGTGCGAGCACAGATCCCTCTCTCTGGTGCAATGAGAGGGCGCCCGAGAAGAGACACCAGGTATTTACTCTGTCTCCCCACAAAGACGAGTTATGACACAAGGTGGGGACCCTATCGCGTACACCCGGACCAGGAACAAAAATTGCCCGCAGCCTCCACAGTGCTGGCCTCGGTGCGAGCACAGATCCCTCTCTCTGGTGCAATGAGAGGGCGCCCGAGAAGAGACACTAGGCATTTACTCTGTCTCCCCACAAAGACGAGTTATGACACAAGGTGGGGACCCTATCGCGTACACCCGGACCAGGAACAAAAATTGCCCGCAGCCCCCACAGTGCTGGCCTCGGTGCGAGCACAGATCCCTCCCTCTGGTGCAATGAGAGGGCGCTCGAGAAGAGACACTAGGCATTTACTCTGTCTCCCCACAAAGACGAGTTATGACACAAGGTGGGGACCCTATCACGTACACCCGGACCAGGAACAAAAATTGCCCGCAGCCCCCACAGTGCTGGCCTCGGTGCGAGCACAGATCCCTCCCTCTGGTGCAATGAGAGGGCGCTCGAGAAGAGACACTAGGCATTTACTCTGTCTCCCCACAAAGACGAGTTATGACACAAGGTGGGGACCCTATCGCGTACACCCGGACCAGGAACAAAAATTGCCCGCAGCCCCCACAGTGCTGGCCTCGGTGCGAGCACAGATCCCTCCCTCTGGTGCAATGAGAGGGCGCTCGAGAAGAGACACTAGGCATTTACTCTGTCTCCCCACAAAGACGAGTTATGACACAAGGTGGGGACCCTATCGCGTACACCCGGACCAGGAACAAAAATTGCCCGCAGCCCCCACAGTGCTGGCCTCGGTGCGAGCACAGATCCCTCCCTCTGGTGCAATGAGAGGGCGCTCGAGAAGAGACACTAGGCATTTACTCTGTCTCCCCACAAAGACGAGTTATGACACAAGGTGGGGACCCTATCGCGTACACCCGGACCAGGAACAAAAATTGCCCGCAGCCCCCACAGTGCTGGCCTCGGTGCGAGCACAGATCCCTCTCTCTGGTGCAATGAGAGAGCGTACCGAGAGGGGGACACTAAATGAGGATCGAATTCACTACACAATATTGATAGTCTCAGAAACTTATTTATTTAGTTACTACACTGCGAATCGCTCAGCACAATTTGCATAAAGAGAAGTTTACTTCGGTAGTATATATATGAAGAATGCTGAGAAATTCTTAGTTCTGCCTAGCGGGATTTCCCTGCAAAATTCTGAGCCTAGGTATTTTGGTTAAATTTTGTGAAAGGGTCAGATTGAGAAATTTTCAGCATTATTAATAAATAAACTAAACTACAAGGAAAATAACTCTTCATAAATAACTATAAATTATCTCCCTTACATCAATACCAATTATTAGGTTGGTGCAAAAATAATGTCGTTTTCTCACATATGTTACTTTATAAGAAAACGACATTATTTTGCATCCAACCTAATAGATAGAGGCCTGTTCATTGGGCGGGGCTTATTTGCTGACGTCACTATTTGTAGTATAAACTCGGAGAAAAATACTTTCATTTGTTTTTCTTTTTAGTGTTTGAGTTTTTTTTGACTCGGTTTGATTTTTATTTGTTTTTAATATTTTGTAAATATTTTCACTGAAATAATTTACCAAAAATATGCTGTATGGTTGTGCTGTTGCAGAATGCAAAGGAAATTATCAAAAGTAGACCAAAGGCCCAAAAAGTGAATGTATTTTTATTTCCAAAAAGAAACATAAGGATTTATCGGATACATTATGTGCTAAGAAAAGGAAAAATTTTGTACTAAACAAAAATAGTAAAGTGAGTAATTTATTTTATATTATTTGTAAAAAGCATTAAAACTTAATGATTAAATTTAATTTCATGACTATATAATTCACGATACATTAAAAGTTTTTAAAACAAAGTAATGAGGCGGTCTCCACCGTTAAAAGTTTTATTGAATTTTGTGGATGAAATTATGAATTAAATTCGTCATTTTTTAATAAAATTTTCGATACTAATACTTAAGGACATTTTTATAATAATTTCTAACAAACATTTATAAAGAAACATTCGATTTTTTTATTTGTAAAAAATATTTCAATAAAAACATCTACAAATATGCACGTGTAAACTTAAAATTTGCTGAAGTTTACATATGATTTTGCTTATGCGTTTTGTTTAGTATTTCTAAATGACCTTGAATTTTATCATCTGGAACATTTACAAGACTCATTATTTTAACAATTTAATGAAATTTTCGACAAAAATATGAACAGCATTTTTTAAATTAAATTTACATACATCTGGAACTTTCTCTCCGTTATTGTAGTTTTTTCTTTCTATCTTAGATTTTTCACAAGCATTTTAAATGGGGTGCTCTTTTAATTCATTATTTTAGGTATGTGAACTGCATTTTCAACCTGAGGACATAAGGCGAGAAACATCAGCATTTGATAAGAAAGCTGGTACCACAATTGATGTTAGCCTTAAAAAGCAATCCTTCATGTAGGTGCAATCCTTAGAATTTTACAAAACTGTCCCTCATATTTACTTTCACTAACCCCCTCTAGAGAGTGTCACTAGAGTCCATAAAAATTCAGCTGGGGGAATTCTGCCCTTAAAAAAAAGATGACTTGGAAATACAAACAGCAGAGCAGATTCCACATCATTAATGATATATAGAGGGAAAATTATATTTTCTTGATAGAAATTATTGGAGTATATACTGAGGTAGGACCCCAAAAATCAGTCAATCTGTTAGAATTGAACCTGATTTTGCAGTACATGTGTTCTTTGGTGATATGGAAATTAATACTATAGGGGAGTATGAGATTCCTGATCATGTAAGTGATACAAATACTTAGAAAATTATTATTGAAAACAAGAAAAAAAATGAGCATAGAAGAATATCAAAACAAATCTGTGATTACTGTATTACATTTGATAATCTCTTTTCTGTTATTAGTGCAAGACAGGCCAGTTAGATATTTTTATGCAGTTAAATTTATATATCAGCAGCTAAAATTAATAACACAGAATAAGTTTGATTATTCAGCACATATGATTATTCTTCATTGTTGTATAACTACTCTAGAGATTGTAGGCTGTTAAGAGACATGAAAACTAAAATGTAATTTTACTTAGTTATTCAACCATCAGAAGACTAACCTTATCAATTTATATGAATTCTATAGATGAGCAACATAATAACAATTTTCTAAGGTATATTAAAAATAGGTTTAAGAGGAAAAAGACATTGCTGCATCTTTACTTGTAAATGAAATTCACCTAAAACCTTATTTTGATTATAAAGGTGGTAATGTTGTTGGCCTACCTAACAACAGCAATGAGTTTGCAACAAGTGCTTTTGCTTTTATGCTTAGCAGTGTATTCTCACGATACAAGGATGCTTAGAATCTTGGAATGGAATTCCTGGAAATAATGGGAGGCTAATAAATGAAACTTTCACAACTTTGCATCATACTACTCAATTCAAGAACTGACCAAATATTGAACAGAAGAATTAAAAATGATATATGTATTACCTGGTAAGTTTCAAACAAATCAGGATTTGGTCAGCATCAGCAGCTTGGTGGAGATCTATATAATATCTCTATACGTGAAGTGTTTGAGTGTGTCAAAAATCAGAATGATATCAGTCTTAAAATGGAGTCTACCACTTAATAAGAAGAATTTACAAATTGTGATGAAGTGGCAGGGAAGCAAACTTTAGATATTTATAAATCTAACATGGACGTCACAGATGAGGATATTAATGAATGTAAGGTTGTTCCTGTTGTTATATATAGCAGTTTGTTGTTATTATGCAGTCTTTGAGAAAATGAAATGCAGCAGTTGCAAGAATTTATCTGGAAGAGATAATGAGAACACAATAAACAGTTATTTTTAGGGGATTAATAAAGGTTCTCTGCTATAATCTAATGATACTACTACGAATGCTGTTCTCTATAATTATATAGTTATTGTAAATTCTTTTCTTCATTCAGTAAATCAAAGGAAATTAGCCATGCACAAAACCTTGAATGTTTTAGGAGATAATGATTATATTTTTTATGTGGACTTTTGTGGTGAGGGTCACAGTATTGAAAAAATAGAAAGAATGCTTGTCTGGAGTTCAAATTTTGAATAATTTTTGTGCTAGGGAAAATAATAATATTAATAAACAAGTTAACCAAATAAAGAAAACTTCAAACGTTCAGCTAAATTTCCTATATATATATATATATGTAACATATTTTTTGATAATTATTTAAAATTTATCTTTTATTTTCTACACAAAAATGTCAATATTGAAACTTTATTACTACAGAAAATTTTAAAATAAAATAAAGCATGCAAATTAAAACCATGTTGATTTTTTACACAATCAAAATAAGGAGAAGGAATTTTACAGACTTTAAATGCAATAATGAAACATACACTGTTTACCTTAACATAGAAACAAATGTAAGACTTTAAATAACATTCCTTTAGAACATAAAGTTTATTCTAAGGTAAAAATCGAAGCTTCTCTCTTTTCTAATGTAATTCTTTCTTTTCTAATGTAATTGTAATATAAATGTAATAATGTAATTGTAATATAAAAAAATATTGTGTCAGTAAACTTTATGGAATAAGCATTAAAATAAAAAAACTGATTTGAATCTATTTATATTTTGTAAGGTAGAAATCGGACCCTGGTTTGTTTTTCTTCGTATGAAAAGTTATTCTGTCAATTTCAATTGTCAGTATAAAAACGTTTTATTCTCCAAAGATTCGCTGAAAAATGAGCATACATGAGAGAAAAAAAAAAAAAAAAAAAATGCTCCAAACTTAATAAAAACAAAGCGTCTAAATCTTTGTTATTATTAAGAGGAAAACCAAAACAATTTTTGCTTATTAAATCGTTTCTTGTTCATTTTTTTACCCCACCATTTATTTATTTTTTTAAATTTCGAGAAATTCATTTTGTACGGCTTAATGTTTACTAGTTATAAACAGAAGTTCTTGGAGAATTTAAGTCATCAATTCTTTGGTAAAACAGGAACCCCAGTTATTTAAAATCTGTTCCAAATCGTAAAATAAAAAATGCCATCAAACTAAAAGATCATTTAATTAGAAAAAAATTAATTGCTTTTAGGAATAAGGTTTTTTTCTTACGATAATAGATAATAGTCCATTATTGTCTTAAGAAAAAAAAAATCGATGTATAATGAGTTTTTACAAGGATTGTTTTCATTTGTTTTTTTTAAATTTTAAATTAAAAAAAAATTGTAAGGTTTTAAATCTTTTAAAATTCTGAATTAATTTGTGCCGTTTAGGTTTTAGCATCTCGATACCACTTTCTTATCAATGTTGAATTTTGTACAAATCTGTGCAAAAAGTGGATCAAGAGTTTACCCAGCTTCGTACATATTTTCAGGAAATCTTGACTTCTAATTAGTCAATAAACACACAAGTAGGCGTTGCAATCCATCCACGTACAAGTCTTATTCAAACGCATGACCAAGTCAAGTTTTCCCCGCTTCTTTTCCAGGAGCCTGTCACATGATTACGTTAATTATAAATATCAGACACAAATTTGTTCTTTAGATTTTCTTTGTTGAAATTTTCACCTACGAAAATATAGCCTTAAAGGCAACAGCATTGCGACCCCATTGTCGTCGTACGCTGAAGACATATTCACACACGCACACATGCACATACATACTAAATTTTCCAAACCACATTACAAACATACGAAACATTTCCAAAACAGCAACGAAAACTTTTCTCTTTAAAATACTCTGATCGAGCTTTCGCACACACGTTTACAAAACAAAATTGTAATATTCTGCATATAAAAAATATATTTGTTCTTCCAAACATATCCTTTTTGTTGTAATTGAATATCGTTACCATTTGATTTAAAATTATATAAAAAGGCCTTTACGTTATATTTCTAAAGTAATTTTAACAGATATTGCCCCGAAGAAATAATCGTGAAATTAAAGGCTGTCAAAATGTCATTGGAGCTGTCAACACCTAAGAAAACACTTAACTCTGAGTTAAAAAATGCATTTCTGAGATTTTTCAAACTAAAAGTAAGTAATGTTTGTTTCAAAACAGATTACTTAAACTTTAAATCAGTTAATATTCCCCAAATAAAGATTCAGAAAAGTATATTTTATTTTTATAAAAAATTTTAATACTGAGAATTACATTGTGTTGACAGATAGTTAAAAATCGCTAAAATCAGCGATTTTTAGCGATTAAGAAAAAGAATTCGTTCCAATCATTTTAAATTCGGTTTGAGATACAGAAAAGTATTCTGCATTTATAAATATTAAATTGAATCTATTGGTTTGAAGAGGCTAGCGGTTGTTGAAATGATGGAATCGAGTTTAATTTCTCGTCGATTCTGTTTCGCTCACGTTGCATCAATGGCATGTATCTATCTTCCTCTAGCTATAACTTAAATAGTTGATCCGAATAGACTCTCTTGTCTTGTGTGACCGTCAATCTAGGAGAAGAAAAACTCTGAATTTAAATCTGAGGAGGGTTGTTTGATGATTGTCAAAAGCTTTTACTTTTTTATGCCATCGGTTTCATTTTCAAATATGGCATTTCAGGTATTCCAGTGAGAATTCGTGTCTCCTATTTATTTAAAAGTGAACACGCAAAATGTGATATCTGAAAAGGAAACCGACGATATAATAAAAAAAACAAGACTTTGATAATGACTAATGCTAGCCGAAAATGCTCACGCAGTGAAAATTTTCAAATATAAAGCTGAAATTAAGAAAATAATCAGGAACACAGAAAAAAAAAAAGAAATTAATACTGAACTTTTTTGGTATTTATCCATATTTGAATAAATGAAAAATTTCTGTCGATATTTTTTGTAAGCATTTAATCCTAAGTAAGGCCTAAGTAGTGCCACTAGCACGTAAGTGTGTGTGTGTGTGGGGGGGGGTACAGAGAGTGGGAGCAAGAGTAAAGAGATGTGATTGAGTAAATCTCTGGATTTTGTCGAGGATCTTAAGATGAACAGTGGAGGCTCCAGACCATATATGGTAGCAATATTCCATGCAAGGGCGAAATGTTGATTTATAGATTTGAAGGATGGACTCAGACGAGAAAAACCTTCTGGCGCATCACAGAGAACCAACTTTCTTTGCGGTAGATGAAGCTATATATATATATATATATATATATATATATATATATATATATATAGGGGAATGCAAATGTAGGTATACAGTAAGGAAAAACAAAACGTACGCAGAAAACTTATTGTATTGATTATACCAAAATATCAATATAATACTTGTATAATACTTCCTGCATAGCTACTTTGCAGCCCCCATACATACATACATACATACATATATATATATATATATATATATATATATATATATATATATATATACACACACTGTATATACTCGTGTAACGCGCGATGTCGTGCGACCCCCAAATTTTCACTTATAATAAATGATTTTATCATGTATCTCGTGTATCATGTGATTTCTTTTTTTTTCGAGAGCCCGACTTACAATAAACTAACCTCTTTTCCTCTATTTCTTTATATCATCTTCTAGTTAAATAAGTTCAAAAAGTAAAAAGAAAAGACTATATTCTTCGTTTAAACGCGGACACCCATAAGCAACCGTACAGCTAAACATCTTATAAACGTAAACATTGGAAAAGATTCGCTATATTTGAATTTTATAATACGATACTAATATGTGAATATCACATGCATTATTATTGGATACAATTAAATAAAAAAATCAGTTTTATCAAAATCATTTTTATTTTAAATATAGCTGTACTTTTGACTACTGAAAATGTACTTTTGACTACTGAAAATGGCCAGCAGTACATACACTAATTTTATATCATCTGTATGATGCGACCCTCTCAAAATTAGCTTTAGAAATAAGTCTTCAAAAATTTTTACAATCGGTATAACGCCAAGCAAGACAGTACAGCCACTAGTACGTACGCGCTTACAGAGTGTGGGGGAATTAGAAATAGAAACATTAGTAATGAGGAGAAAGAGAAAAGAGCAATGAGTTTGTTGGAAATCAAGGAGCCGGAAAGAAATTTCATAAGCAAGAAGTGCGAGATAACAAATTATTAGCATAGACGTTGCGGAACATCTAACTAGCTCAACAGTAATTTGATGTGATCTTGACGCCAGTCTAGTACTGCGCTTAAATACATACAGTCTAGGTACCATAGCGAATAGCTCATCCGAACAATTACCATGGAAGTATTCATAAAAAGGCTCAGTGAGGCAATCTTACGGCGACGGGCAAGTGACTGAAGCCGGTCCGCTAGATCAAGACGAAAAATATTGCTGATTCACCTTTGGATCTTATCAAGGAGTTTCAGGTAAATAGCAGGGGCATCGGACTATGTATGACAGCATGGACGAATGGTAGACTTATAGATATGCAAGATAGATTTAGAAGGGAAAAATTGTCTCGCCTGACACAGTGAACTGACTTTCATAACAACTAATTTAGCGATGGATTCAATGTAGTCTTTCCACCTAATATATTACCTGAGAACGTTAGCCTGAGAAGGCGCAATGAGTCACATTCTTGGAGGATAGTATCAGCCATGCTGATGGAAGGCAGAGAGGAGTCTTTCAGATGATTAATGGAGAGAAGTTTAGTTTTCGAGGCGTTCAAATTTCAAGCCATCTTTTGTCCTAGTTAACGATGATCTTGAGGTCGTTTTGTATATCAGTTGCCATTTTGACCTTGTCTGACTGTTCAGCCTTACTATTGATTCAGGAATAAATGGTAGTTTCATCAGCGTAGATGCTAAGTTGTGAGCTGATGTCATCGGGAAGATTAATGAAGATTAAAAACAGCGTAGGACCAAGTGTAGAGTCCTGGGAGACATCCGCGTTATTACGAAAGGATGTAGACGAGTGACCATTCAGGGCAACTTTCATTTCACGATTAGATAGGAATGACTGGTTCAGCTCAAAAACGTTCCTGGAGATACCGTAGCTTTTCAGCTTGTGGAGAAGTCCTGAATGCTAGATTCTGTCAGAGGCTTTCGGGATGTTCAATGCTACAGCAAAGGCTTCACCGTTTTTATCTAGAGCATGACAGACTCTTTCCACAATTATCGTTAGTACATCTGCAGTTAATATCGAGAAACGAAAATCGTATTGCTTGTTAGAGAAAATACCCTGTGACGAACCAATTCAGCATTGAATAGGGCCTCTAGGAGTTTCTCAAAAGAAGAAGAGGGCCGATAGTTGAATGGGTCAAATGGTTCATCACTTTTCTTAAAAACTGGAACAACAGACGATGACTTCTTGCAAGCAGGAAAGCAAGAGCCAGCAAGGGATTTATTATACAGTTTAGAGAGAACAGGATCCAGTCCGGGAGCACACTTCTTGATGACTATTACAGGGATGCCATCGGGTCCACATGCTTTTTGGGGCTCTAGGTTAGAAATGATAGCATAAAGCATGAAAGGCATTATATGCACATCACTCAACAGAGAATCAGTTCTAAATGGGAAGTCAATCAGAGATGAATCAAGAGTAGATTTTGAGGAGAATTTACGGGCAAAGCATTCGGCTTTATCAGCAGTGGATGATAACACCCCAAATCGATTGAAGAGGGTGGCGGGGAATAAAGACTTTGCACTTATTTAATATCCTATTAAAGAGACGCTAGTAGTCATGAGAGCCAAAGATTTTAGAGGCTATGAAGTGCTTCATTTTCTTAGCAAACAGGGACTTAGCTTCTTCAAGGACACGCTTACATTTGTTACGAGCAATAGCAAATAGGCACCTGTTGTGACGAGAGCTGTCATGCCGGTATAGTCGGAAATAGTGGTTACCTTGGCGGCCGAGCATGATGGTGAGAACCATCAAGGGGATTGCGGTTTCACTGGTATTTCCCAGAAGAGATGAAAGGGTCCATGCCTGCTTTGACACAAGAAAAAACCTCAGTGGCGTAATTTTCAATTGGAAGGTTGAATATGTCAGTCCATGGGCATCACGAAGAGAATCCTGGAATGAGTCCCAACCAGCATGCTGGCACCGGAAGAGGGTCTTATGGATAGGTGGTTCAGGTTTAATGGATGCTTGGAAGGAGATAACACCAAGAGGACTGTATTGTGAAGCTTGGCAAGAACGGAGAGAGGAGGTAAGGAATAGTTCTAATACAGAAACAGTTTTTTTTGTTTGGCTAGGGAAACGAGTAGAGAAGTCCACGGTTTGAGTGAGGGATTGGGAAATGAAAAAAAAATCATATATATATATATATATATATATATATATATATATATACAATTTATCATTTAGCTGATTGATATTATCTTTAGCATCTCGACTCCAGAGTTTTGTAATTGTTCAGTCTATTTATCAAGAGATTTCAGCAATTGACTGCGGTTTTTCTCATTTTTCATTATCTTTATACTAATAGTCCTAAAAAGACTTAGTTCCAACTACAAAAGAGTAAAATACAATACGTAGAAAATGAAACATTAAAAAATAGGCTTCCTCAAATTTTGCTGCAGACATCATGGTGTAACGCTAACCTGATCCGTATTAATGTAATCAAGTACTTATTAGGGGACAGATCTTTGGCTTTACAAAGGATTACATAGGTATATGTAAAAACAGTGATTTTCAAATGGTGTCATTAATTAAGTTATTTTCGAAAAAGTCCAAAGCACAATAAATTCTTTTAAGTTGATTATTTGATTCTATCATTGTTATAATAAATAAACAGTTATTTGCCTTTATTTAAGCTCGAATCTTTCGACTTCTTTTTTTTTTTTTTTTTTACAATGAGGCTCACCTTTGGAAGGCCCGGCGGCCACTCGAGGTAGAGGGTTACAGAGTAAGAGGCACAGTTTATGCAGACATGTGGGGAAGATAACAGGTTAAGATTGTATCATCGGCATAGATATTCACAAATGATCTGTGTAAATGTTTAGGCACATCATTTATGTCAGGTAATAAGGAGGGTTGATCCGAGAAGTGACCCTTGGGGACGGCTGTGTTGATTGCTAGGGCCTCGGACGACTCTTACCAACTTAAAAGAAACATTGAATTAATTTATTGAAATTAGTTAAATTGTAAAGGTTTATATTATTTGAATATTGCTACAGTATGTCAAACAGGTTTGCTTGCTAAAAAAGTGAGCATAATATTAAGGCGACAAGCTTCCTGATCAGAGTGTTAACTTTCAAGTTGCTTAGACATTTGACGGCAGTCATTGCTATTTGTATGAAACAGGCTTATAGCTTTTCTCTGACGCAACAGATATTTTATAACAAAAAGTTAATCATATTATTAAATGAAGAAATACATATTATGGCCGAATTAGTTTCACCTGTGCGGTAACACAATGAAAATAAGAATATAGATACAAGACAAACAGAAATATGAAATTAATTACTGTCGTAAATTAATGATAAGTTATCAAGTATCCAATTTGAATATTTTTGTAATCTCTGGGTTCAAATCAAATAGGCATAATGTATATTAATAACACAAACCCGTAACACTAAACAAAACGCAAGAAATTACCGAATTTTAACGCGCTTAAAGGCGCGAAGATTAAATAAAGTGCTCAATCTTAAAAAATAGAGCAACAATAGTCAAAGAAAACTTCAAATGACATATCTTTCAACTTCAAATTTCGCAGATTTATCGTTTGCTAGGGTCAGATAAAATATGGTCAGAAAATCTGCAGTCAACACCTTCTGATGAGTGGACAGAGTGATTACCGTCTACGAAACTCCAGAGTTGAGGGGCTGAAGATAACATCAATCAGCTAAGTGACAAATTTTATTTGTATTAATCCTATGAAATATCAGATAGATTTATCTGAGCTTGACGAGCAGTGTATCTGCGAAACTTGAAGTCGAAAAGATGTCTTGAACTTTTCTGTATCTATTAAAGAGTTTAACTTTTCTGTAACTATTAAAGAGTATAAACTTTTTAAAAAAATATCAGCAAGGGTATTTACATTATAAAAGATAATACAGGGCGCGATAGAAATATTTCTCACACTTTAAACATTTTAAATGTGAGAGGTATTTCTGCCGCACCCTGTATTATCTGTAGTTTGCATTTTAATCAGTGCTATAATATTATATATAAGGTATTATTGCCGTTTATACAGTATTAATTTTGATATACAGGGTGGGCCAAAACTAGGCTTACAGTTGTTTCCCTATTTACTTCACATTTTAGATCTAATTTATCCAAATCATAATTCCAAACCAGTATTTTATGTTTTGGCAGTACCTTAACGAAACCTTTCCGGGAGAAGGGCAGAATCGAATGGCCACCATGTTCACCACGTTCACCTTACCTATTACAAATAGAATTCTTTTTTGGAGGGTGTCGTAAGAACAAGGTATATGGGAGAAATCTCCTGCATAATGGACGAATTAAAAGAGTACATCTCAAGTATTTATTGAAATTGGTGAAGGTCGGGATTTGTGTCGTGCTGTGTGTCATAGTGTTCTGGAAAGGTTCGAGGAAAGTTGCAATATTGAAGGAGGGCATTTTGAGCACTTAAGTGATTAAAAAATGTAAGTAAAGTATTAAACAAATGTACAATTTTGACAAGGCAGATACAAATTAATTCTAAGCAAACACAATAAATTTAAAATAAAATAAAAACTTTCTCTACATAAACATTACTTATATATGAGAATTTCAAAAATTTAAGTTAAAAATAAATACTATCGAAGAAGTATGCATTAAAATATATTTCGAAAAACTGTTATGAAAATGAAATGTTACCGTTTATGTTGTAAACACTATTTATTGGCAATATATAATGCAAAGTTAATAGCGTTTATGTTATGCATTCTGTTTTATTCTACTGACGTAAAGAGGCGGAACGCGCAGACAAAATTTGGCTTTACGCGAATTTTTAAAAGAAAGTCTTGAGAACGCGACTAATCTCAAACTGCTCTCAGTCTTTTTTTTTCACATAAATCTTATTGAATATATCGTGAATATATCGAAGTATTCTATTGATGGAATTAATACACGTGTCTCATATACAAAAAAAGTGAAAAAACATTGTTAAATTATGTGATTCATAGGTTAATATTGAAGTCTAATTTTCAATGAAATTTGATGCTAACAAACTTTTAATTCGAATTTGTTCTCCGTTCGAAATTAAAATATCCGTGTTTCGGAAATATGAAGCATTGAGATATGTTTTTATTTCTGTTACATTTCAATAGTCAATCATAAGTAATTATAAATGTGGACAAATAAGACTGTAGCCTGAGACGAAGATAAATTTTGATCTAAAACTAATGTTTGTCTTATGTGCTTAATATTAATTTAATTATAGACCAGAAAGTAGATTATGTTCGAAAATAGACATCTTTGTATTTTCATTCGAATTATTCTTGTTATAATCACAATGTTTCAGTTTCTTTACCCTCCAGCCTTCTTCGGATGTCTTGTATTGTTCGATAAGCTCATTGGAATTTTATTCAATTAACGAAGCCATATTGTTCTAATTCCGTTTTCCTGCTGAGGGTGTCGGAACTAGCTCCTCCTTAATTCCCTAATTGTTCACTAGGTGGCGCTCTCCCTACACTATAAATACTGGGCGACCTCTTGCCCTGTTCTCTTTTTACTTTATATTTCAGCGGACATGTTTAAAATATGATCTTGTTTTTACTCACTTGTGGGAAAACGCCATGAAACACACATACACGTATGTACGAACTTTCACCAATCACCAAGATCGAACTTTATAAGCAGTAAATTTGACCGCGCCAACCGAACGATCCTTTGTGGCCGAGCGGTAAGGCACGTCAGGTTATATGACGGTTCCGCATACGATACAGGTTCGAATCCTGTCGAAGGGCGAATATTTTCTTTAAAAATTTCTCGGACATTCAGGCCAGTAAATGTTATTTAATACTGTTTATTATAAACAGAGGATTTACTTAAATACTTCTATCTATAAAAAGAATGTTAAACATAAAAATGTCTTTATATATATCGGTCTTTTTTTGTTTACTTTACATCTTCGGTTGGACTTGTTGTCCGCCATATTCTTGTAGTTGAACTTTCTTCTAGCAGGAATTAAAGCACGTGTTTCTCACTCAACAAAACGTAAAACCAAACGGGTCCTTTACAAGGCGATATCGTTAATCAATCAATAAACACCAGTCTCATTTCTTATACGAGAAAATAAATGCTTCCGATTTTATGATAAGTCCGTATACATCTTAATTAAATGTCAGATCTCAAAGAAATAATTGCTTGTATTTATTTACGTTTTGTCTTTTATTTTAAAACTTCAAATTTTATAATTCGGCAAAGCAGCTAAACATTTAAAAAAAAAAAACAACAACAAATAAAAAGAGACTTTTTTGTTTGTATATTGTAAAATTCTTCTTTTCTATCTGATAAAATTTCCTTGTTGCTTGCACAAAGCATTTGCTTATTGTAAGCACAATACTGCATTTTACTTTCATTGGAAATTATAGATTTTTTCAAAGAAAATGAATATATAATAATAGCTTTATTAAAATAATCAAAACTTGTAAAATTCTTGATTTATGAACTCTATAAGCCGACTATGAACCCATTTTGATTAAGAATGACCCAGACACACAGAAGAAAAGAACGGCGTTTACACAGGGATAGTAAAATATATCATACATTTTTTTTAAATTAAAGGAGTTATAAACTAAGGATTCATTTTACTTGGACTAATATTTAAATACTTCCCAGACAAACCACTTAGATACATGTAAAAGAGAGTTTAGCCTGATACAATGTCATTATGGTAGGATAGTCATTAAGAAGATGAGCTTGTTTTGCAGAAAATCTAGCTCACTGTGACAGGTATCCTTTCTTTTTTGGACTTTCTGCGAATTTCTTATCTTTTACGATAAAATCACAGAAATTGATTGTTTATTTCAGTAAACACTTTGACGATCTTAAAACACATTAATCTCCCGAAAGAGTATTCTAAGGTTTGTTTTAGCCTCTCAGCATATCATTTCCTCTGTAGTCCAATGATTTCCTTATGATGTTGCTATCTTCATGTTGCCTCTTGCTGGGCTTATCACTGAAGGCAATAGCCAGGGTGATACTTCAGCGGCAATTACGCTTTACGCCGTGAAGTTGCTAGCTCCACACTCAGCCATCGTTCTCTGTTTGGGCCTGGGACCGGCAAAGTGATCTAAAAACGAAGAAGTCAAAGCAACAAACTGAAGATTATAAATTATCTAGTGCGATGCGTTATGACTTGTAGAACACGATTAGGTTACTGAGAGTATTCTTTTCAGCGATACCAAATATACGCATAGTGATCAGATCAGACAGAAATGATTGATAGACTTAGTGTTACATTATGTTGTATAAATAATTAGCTAGAACTTGAAGGAAATCTTACCTCGACATATGAGGGGGTACTGCAAACTTTTCGGACAGAGCAAGAAACATTCTAGAAAGAAAAATCTGATGCCTGGGTAGACTTTTGAAAATGAGTTGGACTTCTTCAGCGTGCCATATCCTAACACATGACAGTATAGCGTGACATTAATTCTACCATGCGGCTAGTGTTGATAAATAAATTATCACCTGTGAATACAAAATAAGGAAAGTTTCCTTAAATAATAATATTGTACTTGCTTCAATTCTTTTAGATGAGTTCCCGCTGATTTTCCTCTTTTTATTATTTTGTTTACGGTTTCCTACCTTCCGGATTTCTGGTGTATTTCGAAATATTGACATTTGCTCTACGGGGGGATTCTCTTGGTCTTAAGCACGCTTCACTTCCATTTACTACGATTGTCTCTTCTTACTTTTGCGTTCTTCTGGCATCTGCCGTAAACTTTCCGATGAACTTCACCAGGCCCTATTCTGTGCTCTTGGTTGAGGAATCTCAAATTTAATTCTTGTTATTAGCACCTACAAGAAGTTTTTTGAATCCTCGTTTTTTTAGGGCCGACAATCTATTATTTAGCCTATTTTTTTAGTACATACGAACTATTACCCATATATTTCCGAGTATAAGGCGACCGTTAAATCTGAAAAATTAACCCCAAATAGGGGAACATCTAATACAACATTTACAGAAAGCTAACCTTAAATCATGTGGTGTATCATCACTTATAAGTAGGCTACCGATGTAAATATTT
Source organism: Acanthosepion lycidas (assembly GCA_963932145.1). Lineage (NCBI taxonomy): Eukaryota > Metazoa > Mollusca > Cephalopoda > Sepiida > Sepiidae > Acanthosepion > Acanthosepion lycidas. The sequence goes on along the minus strand of OZ010571.1, from coordinate 65,644,162 downwards.
CTAGTTGAAACAATTCCCATTATAATACTGTGCTACAGTTATGAATGTAATAAAACTACTTTTACTTCTTGTTTTGCACATCAAAATGCAGTATTCAAGAAATGATTCCACAACAATTTGCAAAAGTTCCGCAGATCAACACATACAAGTAACAGAATGTAACAAAAACAAATATTTAGTTCTTGCTGTATAGAAATATGGGTGCGTTTACACAAAATCATTATTTCTCATAGTAATGTTAAATAACAACATTTAGGATAACATACAATCTATATCAGAATAAATCTAAATCAATCTAAATTCATTATCATCGTGGTGTTAAATAACAACACTTAGACGTGCAGACTTTATTTTTCCGTAATATATATTATACGGCATTTTTGCGATATTAAGCAGCAAAGCATTTAAGATGCCATGAAATCTTTATTTCTCATTACATAATAAAAGAATATAAGGCATACACATACATTAATAAAATCCTTAAAAATTACTATGATCATAATCATCTGATACAAAGATTTCATTATAAACATCGTCATTTACAGTTTTGTCATATGGGTCCCAATCGGTCGCCTTATACTACGGATATCATTAAATCATGAAAATTTACCTAGATTTTGGATCTCGATTTATCTATGGAAATATACGGTATTTAATCTAGGTCATATACAAACCATTATAAATTATACTTAGTTGTAAGATAGAACTGGTTCATCAGAAAATTAAGATTTCAGTGCAGAGGCCAAGAGAAGATAAGCGCTGCAGGTAACAGATATAACGAATATCAAAAAAAAAAAAAAAAAAAAAATCGGATGGTTGGATTGCTAAGGACGATTATTCCAACTGACATCTTTTATTATAGTATTTTGTTATTACTTATCGTTGTTAATCTTTTATTGTGACTAATTAATAAATTGTCGTAGGTATGCGCGTGTGTCCCCTAACCCCTTAGGGCTTGAGAGGCACCACGTTTACTGCAGCCATAGTGGCAGTGGGATATTTATGGCAAGATCATCTGATATAGTTCAGCCCACTTAAAGATGGTTTTGAATTCAGAGTTTTTCTTCTCCTGGATTGGTTGTCGCCACAAGATAAGAAAGCCCAGTCTGCTGTCTTGTTTAACCCATAGCTGGAGGAAAATTGTTTCGTGCTTTTTCCAATGGTAGTAGGGCGTAAGTGAACGAAACAGAATTGAGTGTGAATGGAATTCGGCACGCTTAATTCAATATCCGCGCGCCCCTCCCGTAGGTATGAGGAGGAAAACATGTACATAAGTGTTGCTCAGTGGTTTCTCAAACTTTTTTCTCTGGGCCGAATTTTTGCGCCTCACTAAATTTTATGTGATAAAAAGTACTTTTAAAAATAAAAACAACGACTCATGGTGCGTTAAATATAAAATATAACACAACTAACTTATAATATGATTAAAGTACACAAATTTAATGAAAGGTATGAGCTTGTTTTTGACGAATAATCTCGCGAAAGGAAGTTCTGGTGAAAAGAGACAAGCAACCCTACGGCAAAGAAAACCTGGAGAGAGGGTTAAAGGGAGATAACTGCGTGTTTGAAGTTAGAACATTATCATTGATAACTCTCTCCTTCAATTTGTGGACCTTAGTTACTATATTCTTAATATTTGATATAATTAAAAAACATCGCAATGATAAAATCGCTCAATAATTATTTATAACTTTTTTTATAATGGGACTCCTGCATGCAGTTAAAGTAATCCACAATAATATTTTAAATTTGAAATAATTATTTTTGGCATATGAATTTTTTGAAAATGTTTCTAAATCTTTGATTGTCTTTCAATCATTCCATCTCACCTGCTATCCTTATGAAACACGCGAAACCGTTTGGAAACCATTGGTTTAGATACTATTCATGGTTCATGAGTATCTAGCAACATATTCCGAATGTCTAAGAATAGAAAGATACTGTAATCATTTTTACTTAATATATTTTATAATAATAAAATAAAGTGTTATATAAGACGGTAAGTAAATTAAGGAGGGTGAAAATAAGGATAAGAATATGAGAAAGACTAAAAAAATGTAAGTAGTTTATATTTCTTATGACGTAAAATAAAAACATTATGCATAATCCTCTCAAATAACATTTAAAAAAAAAAGGCGTGAAGTCAAAGGCTGGAACAATACTAAAATAATTATTATTCAACGAAACAAAGTTACACGGTATAATTTGAAGTAAAAGAAATGATAAAATATTGTTTGAAATGTGACAGGTTTTAAACTTACTGTGAAATTCTAGATGGTGAAATAGAGGCTCGGAATGAGATATAGGGGAGTCAAGTTTCAATTCAAATTGTGTTTGTTACATTTACTTACGAGCAAATACCCTTAGGAAAGGTATGAATCCATATCTTCTCCCCCAACTACAGGTTAAATAGTAGGACATGTATCTGCGAAAATTATTGTTGTTATTGCACTCGTATAAAAATATTGTTTTTACAATCCCCAACCCACCTCAAAATATACTTAAATGAACCACAAAGAACCACAAAGATTTGATAAGCCGTAAAAAACATATCAACAAACCATAAAAGTTACTTATCAAATAGATTACTAGGCACATTAAAAAAAAAAGAAACTATAAGACTGTCTTTATTATTAGGCTTTCGATGAATCTTTCTTACATTTCTGATTGCTATATATCGAAATTCTCAGACCGTCGTTCTATGACCGTTCATAAGCAACACAGTTCCGAATCAATAAAAGCATACAATGAGAGGAGAACTAGCTCCTCCATTTCCTTGTTTATATTCTTTTAACACGACAGCTACCTTATTGATTAGGGCATCGGACCAAATGCAACCATCGAAAAGTATCCAAATAGCGATTACTTGTTTCCCCTAGTCGTCTGATATGTTGCCATCTTTATATACACCAACAGTGACATACATTAGCTTACTAGCATGAATAGAATGACAGTCTTGGAACTGCGATAAACAGCAACTGAAATTAAGGTAAACAAATATTAAATATTTATAATAATGACTAATGTTTCTTCCAATAAGAATGCGCCATCGGCTGGTGGCTTTTATCACACGAGGTTGTAATCTGAGAGAATTAGTGCACGTGAACGGGTTTAACCTGATTCAGAATGTGAACCTTGTGTCCCAGTCTTAATCGGTGACAATGTGAGAGCATTTGACTTTCGTTTCGTTTGCTAGTCGTTTGTTCAGGCGAATTTGGTAGAATTCAGAAGGACAGTTCCAGTGGTACTGCTGATGTGGTGTATTGAAGATTTTCACAGAGTCCAAATTTTATTAGTTTGAACTCGCATAAACCATGTTAATGTGATATCCGTTTGGCGGAACATTATTTACAAAACGAAAAAGAAGAATTTGTTGACGTTTCTCGCTGGAATTGTTTCTATTTCAGTCCGTTCTCATTTTGTGACACACATTTTGATGAAACTACGAACCCTCACATTCCCTTGGAATATTAAGAGTCATGTTACAAACATAGCTAGAGTGACATTCATAATATTCTCCTGCTGAAGAATATCTTTGGTTAACATCGTTTTGATTAATTCACTTTCATTTTCTACTCCTTTTTCGATAGTTGGCGTCATCAACTCAAGTTAATAATAATAATAATAATAATAATAATAATAATAATAATAATAATAATAATAATAATAATAATATAAAACATGGCTAATGCTAACGTCCAAGAAAGTGATTTTTTGCGCCTTCTCAGGCTAACGTTCTCAGTTGATATAAAATGGGAAAACTATATTGGATCCATTGCTAGGTCAGCTGCTAGGAAAGTTGGATCAGTGTCGTGCGAGACAATTTTTTTCTTCAGAATCTATCTTACATATCTATAAGTCTACCATTCGTCCATGCTTAGAATATTGCTGCCACATATGGTCCGGTTCTCATGTTATTTACCTGAATCTCCTTGATAAAATCCAAAGAAGAATCAGCAATGTTATTGGTCCTAATCTGGCGGCTCGGCTTCAATCACTTTCCCACTCCTGTAAGATTGCCTCTCTGTGTCTTTTCTATAAATAATTTCATGTTAATGAAATGTTTTCATTGTTCGGATGAGCTCTTCGCTATGGTACCAAGACTTTTTGAATTTAAGTGCGGTACTAAACTAGCGTTGAGATCTCATCAAATTAAATTACAGTTGAGATAGCTAGATGTAACCGTAAATTCTATGCTAACAGTGTCTTTCCTTGCACTTCTCGTCTGTGAAACTCCCTTCCGGCTCCATGCATCAAAGCCAATTTTAATCTTCAAAAATTTAAATGCAATGGCAATCGCTATCTACTGGCTTGATTACTCTTTCCTCTTCCTGCTCCTTATTAATGTTTCTGTTCCTAATTCTTTCATGTTTTGTAATCTTTTGTGTCTTAGTGGCTTTATGTTTTGCATGGGGTGAAACCGATTAAAAAAACAAAAACAAACTCGGCATGATAGACTGGGCCAATATATGCAGTGGAAAATCTTCAAATTTTGTGGAAAGAAAACAACAAGAAACTGGTATGAACGTCACCCAAACTCGATTACAGAGATAGGCCCTGTAACAATTTTATGGGACTTTACAATGCACAAAGACATGACAATCAAAGCTAATCGCCCAGATATCGGGATCAGAGACCACACAAACAGAATGTGCTTTCTTATTGACATGGCAGCCCCTACAGATTGTAAAAAAAAACTATCAGAATACAAGGATTTTGAAATGGAAATCTAAAAAATGTAACACAAGAGAACATCAATAATTCCAGTTATAGTTGGAGCCCTCGGATTGATTGAAAAGGTTACGATAAACTCATTGAAGGGAATCTTGGTAGTTCATGCCTTAAAGAAATACAAAAAATTATACTCGCAAGTACATCTCACACATTACCAAGAGCTTTATCTATGTAAAATGTGTGTGATCTTAGGGATTTTTCCCTCAAAATGTGCTCAGTAAAAAATGTCAGGATGCCATCGCTGACCTTAGCGTTAAAATGAGTATACACGAGAAATCAATTAATAAGAATGGTAACTGACAATGAAGCGAGGGAAAAGAGACGCTCTTAGAGAGATTTAATAAGTAACAAGAGAAATTATCGCTGAACCAGAAGAGACTCGATGCAAATACCCCGGTATTTTAGAAGTGATTACAGACATATATGAAAAGGTTACCGCTTCTGATGTCTAATGTTATAATTGCCATTAATATCTGGACTGTATTTGTGGCAAGGAATAGTGAAAGAGTGATTGATTTGATGAAAGATGAGTTACAAACACTGGACAGAAAAAAAAGCAAAGGCTGCATTTTGCACCAAAAATCTAAACGTGATAAAATTATATACTTTACGAAAAGAATGAGGTAGAGGACATATCGGCATTGAAGAGCGTGTAACGAGTGAACATAGGTCGTTGGACTTGAACTTGGTAAACAGTGAAGAGACACTCCTAAAGCACGTGGCGAAACCCAAAACCCTTGTAAAAGAAAGTATCGAGAACAAAGAAGAATACAGGAAGAGGGTAGTGAAAAAGAAGTTAAAAGCAGGAGAGGCAATGCCTACTTCATGGACAGTTTGAGTCGGGGGATTGTCAACCAATCAAGAAAGGCGAATTGAATCCCGAGACTAAAAGCCGCCCAAGACCAATCCTTGAATACTAATTATGACTAATGTAGATTGAAAAGTAAACAAATTATTTTGAAAAAGAAATATCCGTTGTGTAAAATAAACTATGTTTTCGTCATCAGGCTCCGGATTTATGAATGTACTTACGTAATATGGCATAGGCCACAAGGCCACAATCACAATTTAGTCTAGTAAAAGGCAGTGACACTCAGTTAGGATCGAACCCAATATAGTAATGATCCCCAGCATTTTTAAGGTGAATTTATAAGCTTAGCTATGTCTGACACGATTCCCTATAAAAAGGTACCTAGTGAAGACAGAACACAATATAAAAGGCTTAGCTTACAAACTCTCTACATTAACGACCATGTTAACTATCATATTATGCTGGGCGTTTTTTTTTTCGTTTTTATGATTTAGAAATTGTGTGAAAGAAAATATTTGCTCTATTGTAGCCATTTCTGTAGGAGTGTCATGATCTATTCCCTGTGTAATCTTTCGACATTCGATTCTCAATTTATGTGAGCTTTCGTCGGAGTTAATTCAGTCGAACAAACGTCTGATAATTATGTAACCTAAAAACACTCTTGTTGATTTTGAAGCCCACCGAAATAAATGAAATAAAAGAAATCGGTGAATAAAATATTTTCTATAAATTGAAAGCATGGCGATTTACACTCGTATGCGGTCTAGAAAACGGTGTATAATATACTTAAAAAATTATAACCTATAAGTGACAGGATCAATAAGTTCGTAACCTGACAATAATAGGGTAGATCAATAAATTCGTAGCCTGCTCTATATGATTAACTAGGTAGTGTTGGGTTAAGTATATGGACAAAGAAGGAGATGTATTCAAAAATATATTTACTGTGTACAATGAATGTTTATCGTTAAGCCACGTATGTATTTAGGATATGCACGCAGGTTGATCAATAACTTCATAGTCTGACACGTAGTTATCGTATGAATTTTAACTCGAAATTTTTACTATATAATGTTTGATCCACGAGAATCATATGCATTACGGAATCAAGTGCGTTGACAAGGAAGAAGATAATATCAACAATTAAATATTTGTATAATTAAAATAAATGCATTTTTAATCCTTAGGCTAGATAATTATCGATGTAGCTATGTATATAATAAGTATTCATAGAGTAAAATATACAATATGCTAAGCAGATTTAGCAGTCAGTAATTACACGTGGGAATAATTAAGTTTTTAAAACTTAGGGATAAGAAATCTTAATCTTGATTTAAAAGTATTAACCCGTAAAACTTCGCTTTTCCATGCATTGACAAAGGTTCATATTCGTGTAAAATTGATTTAGTTTGATTAGACTTGAAAATGGGAACATTCCTGATTTGTAAATTTTGTACATATGAGAGAAAATTTCCGTATCAAAATTAGTTTTAATTTTTCTCAAATTTATTAAATATATGAAGGAGAAATGTAATATCACTAATATTCATGTAAGACTTTACATTTCAAAAGTTAAATGACAATATGAATAATAATATATTTATATACAGTGAACATATATATTTATATACAATGAACAGATATATTTATATAAAATAAACAGATATATTTATATGAAACAAACATATATATTTATATAAAATCCAGTATCGTACAAACATATCACAGTATGTTCTCTTTTATCATATGTACAATCGTGTGCGGAATAAAAGAGGAGATCTTATTAAATGGAGGTCGGTTTTGAAAAAAAATCAAGAAGTGTCATAAACGGAATGTTTTTAATAAACGGGTGTAATTAGAAAATTTCAAACTTTATCAATCTCTCGATTATATACTGCCTAAAATAAATGTCCGTCAATATTTTAAGCAAAATGATTATACAAGATAAAAATGTATATATGTTTTATTTCTTTTTTGCGTGTGTCGTTAAACTTGATTTTGTTGGCATTTGCGACGACGTATTCCTCAGACTCTACTGTTGTGTCGCTTGACAAGATGTCCTAGTTCTTTGGTTTTATGTAAGCGTCATTTTCCATTTGCCACGCTTACAAATTGTCGTTTGCTCCTTTTAAATGTTGTTATGTTCATAAAGTTCATAGTTTAAATGAATTGAGCATATAAAATATTTTACTAAAAGAAAATTTACAGGTCAATGGTTTCCCACTACGGTACATTTCAAAGCAAATTTTTCCAGTAATCAATTTAGTTGATTGATTGTGAGTTGTAATGCTAATTGTAATATTAACTGTTTCCTTATAATGGAGACATTCGGCATTCATTGACCGAGCAGCCAGTGCAAATTTCGGTTGAAATTTATAAAATCTTTCTTTTAAATTAATTTTTCAGTAAAATAGGTTTCTCTAGTCCGCTATATGTTATCACTCTTTCCAGTACTGATTGTGGGGGGGGGAGTATTTCCTAACTTTGTGTTTGATGTAGTGTGGAAGGTTAACATCTTGATTTTTTAAAAAACTATGTTTACTCTAAGTAAGGGGATAATGCCACTAAGACGCAAGGGGCGAATGGAAATGAAAGAGTGTGAAAGGATTTTAGAAGGAACCAGAAATATGATTCTAGGCAGGGCATAAGGGAAGAACCTCTATTCTTGTTCAAAACACCTGGTGTGGAGAGTGTGAATCGGGCGAAAGGCAAATATATCTACTTCAATTAAGAAGATAGAAGAAAAAAAATGTTAGATAAAATGTCAGTGTTCAGATGGAGACGTTAAAAATACAGTGTCGAAATTGTCTTTAGAAGGAACTGGAAACCCTATCCTGAACAGGGAAAAATCGATAAACCTCTACGAAACGGAAGATATGCGTAAATTATGATAATGTCATTATTTTCTCTTCGAGTTACAAGTGATATCCATTTTAGTTGTTGTTGTTGAAACTCCTCAAGTGATATAGTTTCTTTTGTAAGCATTGTTAAATATAATAGATATTATGGTGTTTGCTATATTTATTGATCTTTTTTCTAATGTACGAATATGGTTTCGCAAGTTTGGTTGCTGGATGTGGGTAAATTGGTCAAAATTCATATTGTTTTGTCCGAAGCTTTCGATTCACATCTGTCATCATCAGTGGTGAGTGCGTTAGAAAAGAAAATGAAATTGGGTTTTAAGAAATAGATTACACCATTATTTTTTAACGTGTCGTTATTTTGAAAACTTTCATGTTTTGTGCACATTGTCCCCAAATGTGACTGCATAAATTCTTTATAATTTACATGTTGCTCATCTCAATGAATCAGGCTCTAAAAACCGTTACAAAATGTCGTAATTGGAAGTGTATTGAAAAAAGTTAAATATCCTCTTTCATTGATTGATTCGTTTTTGACGGCTTATCAACCGTTTGCATGTTATTTAAAGTCAGAATAGTTTTTAGGTTGTAATAATTTTTTGAGATAATAATGATTTAGTGTTACAAAGCTGACTAATTAACCCATAGCTGGGGGAAGGGAGAAGAGGTGGATTTATTTAAATGATATTTGCGCGTATGTGAATATAAGGAACCCAACTAAAATTGGAACTCGGCTCTCCGATTAATATTTTCGAATCGTTATCCATTACACCACATCTAAATTTAAAACACCTATTTGGTGTTCCCAAGCTACTGACCATGCTCGATGTTGCTTAACTTCGGTGATCGTACTAGTGTTTCAACGTAATTTTTCGAATTTGTACTTGTAGTCTTTTTTTTGCAAGAAAATAGCACTCGTAAAAAAATACAAAATTACTTTTGCGTAGATTTCAAACTGCTTTTAATGGCATTTTTTTTTTAAAAAAAATTAGCTTCGATTACGTTCTGATTTCTGTCTCTCGATAATGAAAATTAAACTAATTAAGAAACGCTACCACCCAAATAACGTAACCATTAGAAAAATGTAGTATTTGACGGAAATTAATTTAATGATTATTTAACTGTATTATGGAAAATGCTACATTTTAAAAATTTACATTTAGTGAAAAAAATATTTGTTTGTAGCAAGTGTCTATTACCTGTTAACTAAGTTAAAAAGTTTCTTAACAATATGTGATAAAAAAACACTTAATTTTATATTCGTCTCATGGAACAGATGAAGTAAGGATGACCATAAATAACAAAATCTGATATTACCTACAATGGCACAAGTATATTTCCAATATTAAAACACTGTCAAATAATGTGTAACACTTAAATATGTAATATAAAACCTAGTTCTCAAAATCAGCATTTTTTACGACATTTTAAAATGCCCTGTCAGCATAAATTTAAATTTATTATTTTTTGACTCATCTTCCTTTCATATTATTTCTGTCGATTTTTATTGCAACGTTAAGGTTGTCATTCTTCAAAAAGTAGATTAAGATCGGGATTTCAGCGAGATTAGAACTTTCATCCCATATACTTAGCAGATTGTCTAATTGATTGTTTTTTTTTTCTTATTTTCAATGTAGTCGTATTTAGTACGTATTTTGTTATATAGATGGAAGCCATTTAATTGTTCGGCCATGCAGTCAAAATTGAAACCCTTATACACATTTACAGACAATAATTTGAAACCTATATCGTCATAATGCTGACCTTAGCTCTTAGTGAAATGGCGCTGTCAATTGTTCTAATGTGAAGAAGAATGTAATAAACTGTTCTCGTCGAATGAACACCACTGGTTCTTCGACGTAATAATGGTTTCTTGACGTAACAATGTCGTTTTTTGACGTCAAAAAACGACATTATTACGTCATTATTTTTGCACCAACCTAATACATTATATACCTTGGTCTAACAGAAGTGTCAGAATGTGACATTATGGTAGTACTCAGAGTTGTTTTAATTCCTCTATTTAACATAAAACTAGTATCTTTCAACTACCACTACTACTTTTGACCATGTACCACATTTTTGAGTATTTATTCTTTGGTCTATGTCTGTTTAGAAAAATAACAAATAAAATGAATTAAATTTGTTCATTTATCTTATGACTGTCTCTACTCTGAGTTTCAAAGAATTATGTCCACTCTTCAGAAGATTTAATGCATTTCTGGGGGTGGCGGGGGGTCTCAAATACTATTTGTAATTAACAATTCTTATTAATATCTATTTAAAAATATATGTTAAGGGAATAAGCACTAACATTCCTTCTCCCGCCATGAAAATAAAAAAAAAAGAAAAGAAAAAAGCTAGAAAACTTTGCTATGGTTTAGTGGTTAGCAATTTCCTCTCGCAGGCTATTACTACTATAGTAAATTCGATCTTCATTGGTTACTTCTACATTCGTAGATACAAACCGAATTTAGTTTTCAGTTCTTCCTTTTAGTATTTAAGAAAAATAGATTCAAGAACATGTTATACCTTTGAATTAAGTCATTAAGAAAAATATTTCTTATATTTTATGCTTGGAATAATTTATCAAGAGAGAACGATATAAAAAAACAAACATTCGGAATGACCTAGTTCTCAAAATCAGTAATTTTGATGTCTGATCATTTAAATACTGATATTAAGAATTGGACTGCGTTGAAAACTTCTGAGCACTCCCTCGTTTCTTTCTTTCTTTCTTTCTTTCTTTCTTTCTTTCTTTCTTTCTCATCACATGGATGTTTCGTGCTGTGAATACTGTATAGCACTTACGCTTATTTTATATGACCTAATTTTTTTGTGCAGTTAAGTAGAACGTTTTTACACCGAACACCAAGTTACATAAAAACACTTGAGCAACTATAAAATAAACAAAACAAAACACACGCAAAAAAACTTCAAAAACAGACAAACACATATCGAAATATTCAAATACTAGACTCAGTCAAAGTGTTATGCTTGGTCTTCTTTAATTACAACTGGTTTAATATTAGATGCACTCGTCTTTTGGATACGAGTAGAGATTTATCTCTTGTTTCCTCTTTCGGATTGGGTTTCCTGGTTTCTTCTAAAATCTTTTCATTGTCTTTCACTCCCATTAGCCCATTACGTTTTAGTTAAATTTTCCCCTTGTTTGGGGTGTATTGATTGACCCCCCCAAAAAAAAACAAGTCACAAAGATGACCAAAATAAACGCAGAAGTCTCAGGATTCCAAATATCATGCTTAATTCCTTTCCCTGAGTGAAGACACTGTTAACATATGTAAATTTCTTCTTTCATATCATCGTTATTGGAAAACTGCTATCCTCTGAATGCTTCCTTCATTGGCTCAGACAAACTGCTGTCATATATGGGAAAGAGCTGGCTAGTATTCGCTTTCCAAACTTTACAAAAGCGTCTCAACTGCCTTCTGAGTGATGAATCATTTTCCAACCTACAAACCTTTTCTTACAGACGAAACGTTGCAAGACATCTCTATTTTCATGAAAAGTGTTAAGACCTGTCATGCCACTCACATTGTAGCGAACCACACTAATTCCCCTCGTATTACATTGGTGAGATATAATTCCACTCGGACAGCGTCTTTCCACGAAACTCTATCTTGTAGAACCGACTCTCAATCACTACAATCTTAACTTTTTCAACTCTACAGTTATCTTTCTTCCATATCCACATAAACTGTGCCTTTTGCCTCTTTATCACATTAAGCACAAGCAGCGCCTCTTTCGTAGAGATATTATTTAGTCATTTCAAATGATTTCGATTTTCACTGAATGCTCTAGTATTGTAACTTTGGATCAGGCTAGTGTAACCTATTCAGCTAAGTGGCTTGATAAAAAAAAGATCATGGTTAACGCAGTTAAAGACATAGTTCGTAAATGCGAGATATCCTTCGAGATTTGCACCTCAACAGCCACTCTATAACATTGTTATCCATATTTTAAATTTGGCAAATGAAAATTCATTAAAACAATGAAAAGAAAAGAAAACAGCTATTTAACTCACACGGATTATGGATGTTGGTAATCCATGGTATTATATCTGTCAGCTTATTTATTGCAAGATTCACATTCGCAATCCACAGACGTCAAAACGCATATGTAAAACAAATTTTTGTGCACGACTTTCCAGAGCCGTTTCTATTCTGAAAACGTATTTAATCTTGAGGGCAGATTTTTCTGACAGCTTTATGATATAAATTCCTCCGATCATCACCCAGAAGTCAAGGATCTCTTTTTCTTTCTTCGTTGAGTTCTTTTACTAGAAGTGTTGACAAAGAACAGTGCGTTGACAAATATTGGCAGAACTCTACGCTAATCCAAAAGTGGTAACCTTTATGCAAATTGGAGAGAGAGAGAGAGAGAGAGAGAGAGAGAGAGGGGGGAGAGAAGGGGGAGATGGGGGAGGGGGATTGAGAGGTAGGGAGAGCGTGAGAAACATCTCATAACAGAAATTACCGGTATCGTGCTTTTAATGTAGAACGATGGTTTGTATTCTGCTAAAGCTGTGTGTCCTTGCTCGTACCGTGAAATAGATCGGCAGGGGATGATATGCCACACAAACTCTTTTTCTTTCATTTCCTTTTATTTTTCCTTTCTTCGTATCCCCTCCTTTCTTTCCACTTTTCATTTTTTTATCTTTTTGTTTTCTTCTATCTGCTCTTCTGCCTGCCTCCCAATTTCTCTCCTTGTATTTCTCAGGTCTCTTCACTTGTTTTATCACTCCTCTTCCTCTGTACTTTTCATTTTTCCTTCTCTTCTTTTCTTGCTCGTTAGCTTTCTCTTCCCCCGTTTTTTGCCATTACCCTAATTCGTTTTTAACCATAGATCTAGAGCTATGAAATGATATTTCAGGATTAGTTAGGATCGAACAGACGAATTCTTTCAGCACCTTATACTACTCTGATTAATTATTGGTTTTGGATATCTAGTCAATGAAGCAATCAATGAAAACCTGACTGTCTTTCATCCAAGTCATTTGAATAAAAGAAACCTCCCAGAACTTTATGTAATAATAATAATAATAATAATAATAATAATAATAATAATAATGATAAAGTACAGCTCGCACATTACCAAGAGCTTTATCTATGTAAAATGTGTGTGATCTTATGTTTCGTTTTTCAAAATGATCAGTGGAAAATATCATGAAGCCATTTCTGATCTTAGGTCTCTGGTTGGGACCCGGAAGGAAATGCGTATACAACAGAAATCCAAGGAAATAATAATAATAATAATAATAATAATAATAATAATAATAATAATAATAATGTGCTGATACTGCACCATCCATGACTTCTGTTCTTAAATGATGTATATTTTCTTTTGGTGAATTAAGAGGGATTACTGTAAATATTCCATTCAGTACCACGTATTTATTTACTGACTTTAACCATTTGAGCATGTTCTCTCAGTGCTTCTCCGGTGCATCTCTATTCATGGACGTGAGTAGTGGGAGAGCATCATGGCTCAGTATCAAAATAACTTTCAAGTTTTAACAATTAGGCAACCAAGGTGACAATGGAGTTACATCTAGATACTTGAGATTACCCTATATCGGAGACCATTTGAGCGGAATGGGTTATCCGAACCGAAGGTATTGCCAACACGTACTTACCAGTAAGGTTATGCACTGCTTTTATCAAAGACTTTTAGCATATCGCACACATTTGACAATGATATACGTGCCTGGTATATACTTATCTTGTCATGATGGATATATTCGACTTAACATATTTTTTTTTTACCTCGGTTTCAATTTGTTGCTGTACTGCCATCACAATTATTATTATTATTATTATTATTATTATTATTATTATTAATAATAATAATAACAATCCATAAAACTATAATAAATCCATTAATAATAATAACAGTCCATAAAACCCTTCAACAATCCATAAAAGCCTTGTAAAATCTCTATCAACGCTTGTAAATAATCCCGATGAAATCCCGGATTGGATCACTGAAGGCATTACATATCTCATGCCAAAAACGAGTGAAACAGATGATTCGAAAAATTATAGGCCAATAACATGTCTCTCCACCACGTATAAGTTGATCAATGTCTGTCCTGACCAACCGAACTTACTCTTTCTTCGAAGCAAACAACATTCTTCCGCTTGAACAGAAGGGATGCAGGAGAGGTTCATATGGCAGCAAAGATCAACTACTGATAAACAAAATGATCTTGGAAAATTGCAAGAGACGTTGTAGAAATCTTAGCGCAGCGTGGATTGATTATCGTAAAGCCTTTGATAGTGTGCCACACTCCTGGATCCTTAAGACTTTGGAAATGTACAAAGTTTCCCCTGTGGTAGTAAATATCCTTAACCACAGTATGGGAATGTGGAACACCACACTATACCTAAATCACATCAGAGGTAGTGCCATCTCCAACCGTCTGAATATCCGACGTGAAATCTTTCAAGGAGACTCCCTCTCACCCCTTATGTTCTCTTTGTCCTTATTCCCCCTTAAGCATGAAATAAACAACAGTAGCTATGGTTACAAACTAGACAAAAAATATTCAATCACCTACTCTACATGGATGATCTCAAACTTTGCCAAAAACGACAATGAGTTGAACGGCTTCCTCAATATTGTAAAATGTTTCAGTGACGACATAGGTATAGAGTTCGGATTAAATAAATGTGCAAAAGTAACATTTAAGAAAGGGGGAATTATAGGAACAACCTCAATAGATTTAGACTTTGTCACAAACATTGGGGAACTGGAACAAGATTAAGCCTATAAGTACCTAGGAATTAGCGAAGGAGATGGTATGCAACATGAAATGAAGGAGAAGTCAAGAAAGGAGTACTACAGGCGTGTGCGTCTGGTACTAAATACCGAGCTGAACTAAAAAACATAGCCATAAACACCTTGGCTATCCCTGTGGGGCAATACAGTTTCAACATCCTTAACTGGACCATAGCTGACATTAAGCGAATGGACGCCAAAATGAGAAAGCTTCTCACTTGCTACCGCATGCATCATCCCAAAGCTGATGTTGATCGTCTATATGTGCCCAGATCCGAAGGAGGCAGAGGGTTAGTTCAACTAGAACTGTCCTACAAAACTACAACAATTGGCCTTCAAAGATACCTGGAAACCACAGAAGACTGGATGATGATATGTGTCAAAGAACATGAAAGTAGTAAGCGCATTTATTCCGTAATAAAAGAAACCAACAAGTTCAAAATGGAGTTTCAAATGGATGCAGAAATACAGGTAAAGCACAATACACCGATTGAAGCTGCAAAATACATAAAAAAGAAAGTAAAAACAAATGCAACCGACCAGATACAGAAACAATGACAAGATAAACCGATTCATGGCCAATACTCGTACCAAACAAGATGATGTAGACAAGTTTCGTATCCATCAGTGGCTACGTAGTGCAGGGTTAAAAGCTGAAACAGAAGGTTTTATCCTTGCTGCACAGGATCAGTTCTTGTTAACTAGAAATTATCAAGCACACATACTAAAATATAGTATTAGCCCCAAATGCAGGTTCTGTGATAATTACCCAGAAACAATCGATCATCTCGTATCAGGTTGCATGATATTGGCACCCACTGAATATAAAACCCGGCATGACAGAGTTGGCCAATATCTGCACTGGAAAATCTGTAACTTCTACGGGAAGGAAACTGAAAGAAAGTGGTATGAACACCACCCAGACATGGTTACGGAGATAGGACCTGTTACAATTTTATGGGACTACACAATACACACAGACATAAGAATCAAAGCTAACCACCCAGACATTGTTATTAGAGATCGCACACAAAAAAACGCCTCCTTATTGATATGGCAGTACCTGTAGACTGCAATGTATTTTTGAAGATCTTCAAAAAGCTATCAAAATACAAGGACCTTGAAATCGAAATCTCAAAAATGTGGCATATGGGAACATCAACAATCCCCGTTGTAGTTGGATCCCTGGGATAGGTTGGAAAAGATTCCAGTAGACTGATTGAAGGGATTCCTGGAAATACAAAAAAATTGTTCTCACGTGTACAGCCCACACCTTACGAAGGGCTTTGTCTATGTCTTTTTTTTTCCAGAGGAAAATGTCATGATGCCATTTCTAACCTTAGGTCCGTGGGCGGGCCCCGGAAAAAAATAAATACACATCAGAAATCAAAGGAAAGGAAATAATAATAATAATAATGATGGTGAGCTGAACCGGAGGAAATTCCACCATTGCGTACAACTCCGATATTATTACTCTTGCAAATATAATTCTTGTTATTACAAATTTTATGCTAAAAATGACTAAAACTTATTCAAACATTAAAGTTAAAAGTACACACATTTGTAAATAAACAATATTAATTTGAAGAAAGGACAAAGTGTGAATAATTTTTCCATGTTTATTTGCAACTGAAAATGACGTAGACACTGAGTCCAAACAGTGTTTTTCCATTCGTTAAGAGATATTTTTTCGCACGTCCATTCGTGTGTCTCATGACTGTTTACTTTGCGATATGTACAAATGCATTCATTAATAACATTATAATAATTATGTTAGATGAAAAAAAGTAATTTTATTGAGATATAAATGGAAGAAATGACTGCATTATTTATTTTTTTTATTTCCGATTCGAATCACTTTTTGTTTCATGTTTTGTTGCATATTTCATGCTAGTTTTAGAGTTGCGTTCTATAGGATGCAAAAAACTAAAAATATAAGAATTGAGAATGATTGCTCTCAGTTCTTCAGTTTGAAATGAATTCATGCACTCTAAAACTAGCATGAAATATGCAACAAAACATGAAACAAACAGGATACTTATGCTTAACATCAAAAAGAAACAGTTGAAATTTCCAGGGCACATAATGAGGAAAGAGGGTTTGGAAAATCTGACAGGACATATTGTACGTGGGTGGGGCAGTAGATAAAAGCACGTAACCTACCCAACGAGCTTGTGCAAATGGATTGCAGAATAGGGTTTAAGAGTGATAGCAAAAAGACAGAAAACAGGAAATTGTAGATAAGCCTGATCGCCAACGTACTGAAGAGACATTGCACATAGAAGAAGAAGAAGAAGAAGAAGAAGAAGAAGAGAAATTGTGTTTGCAGAAAAAGGTTGTATATTGTCATTTTTGCAATGAAGTAAAAGCAAAAAACAAAACGTAAATTACATTGAGTATTGTGAATGTGTGGCTCATATCAGTTCGCTAAAAAGACGACTTTATGAGTTAATTGGACGGCAGTGCCAAGAGAACCATATAATTGAACGTTAATGTCTTAATCCTACATACTGATCGAAAATGAAAGAAAGTGTCTACGACAAGGTGGTAACGTCTCACCGAATTTTTTCAACCTTTAGAGCGAGTCGATTGTAAACGAACAAGAAGTCCTACCAAGATTTTTTTTATTAGTGGACACAATCCTAACATAAAATACAAATCATAATAATAGCAAACTCCAAAGGAAACAAAGGTATTAAAGGAAAGCAGGAAGAAAGGACTAACCCTTAATTGTAAGAAGACAGAATGTATGGTCGTAAGCAAGAGAGACAGCCCAATATGCTATTTACTAATTGGAGACGTCAAATTCAAGCAACTGTAAAAATTTAACTATTCAGAAGGTGTTATAATAGACGACAGAAAATGTGACAGCAAAATCCAAAAGCCAATAGGATTAGCGAAAGATGCCTTCCAACGCTAAGCAAATGATTAAGAAACAGGAAAATACCAGCTGTTGTATTCTGGTACACTTTCATGTCTTTTAGTCCACCAACTAGTGTGTCTACTTACATTTATTCAGCCGACCCTTGTAAAAAGAGTACTCAATTGCTATGACATATCAATCACAATGAATGCTGAACTATTTCTTCAAAAAAAAAACAAAAAACAAAAAACAAAAAACAAAAAAACAAAGACAAGAGAGATATAGTTATACCGAAGGATGTAGTGGATACCATCGATGGGATCAAGTAAACAACGTTTTAAGGACAATGGTAACAAAACGACATTTAGAATAAGAAAAAAGTGAAATTTCTGGGATACATAACAAAGAAAGGGAGCTGGCGACTTTGACACTCACTGGACATACTAGAGGCAAGAGGGTGGGAGGGAATAATCGATTATCCTACCTACCGTGCTTGTGCAAATGGATGACAGAACGGGAACTAGAGAGAATGAGGACATACATTGCTTAGAACTACAATGGATAAGAAGTTGTGGGCACCCATTACCGCCCACTACCTGAAGTTATATAGCACATAAAAGAAGATTATTTTTTCTAAAAAATATGTCTGTGCGGATTTTGTGTTAAATATGGTTATTTTTAGCTTTTTGTCGTCGTCTGATATTTTCATGTATGGACATGGGTTTTTGCTGCTCGAAATTGTAAGGTGAGAAATTGTGTTCGTGTAGAGGAAGCAAGCATATACCGAGCCGCACTCAAAGATGCAGCACACACCGTCGAAATGCAAAACGGTGTGACAGAAACAACACGAGAGCATACTATTTCGAATAACTTACAATAATGAAAATGCTTTTACTGAAAACTTCAAGTCAGTGTTTATTGTGTCTAACCAGAGCAATGCCCCAAAAGCAAGAGGAAAAGTAAGAGCAGAAATTATATTGGGGAAGCGGAGAACTTGATATTAGGATTCTTCTTATTGTTCATCACCCGATTAAATGAATTAAAATCGTACGAAAGTTCACCAAAAATACATCGTTGTTTCATAACATTCATACTGAGGCTATTATATAAAGTGGGTTAGATGAGCAGAGGACGTGCTGCAAAAAAAGCGACAAGGCCACTTTTAATATAAATAAATTATATGAACAAACATTTAATTGGAAACAAAATAGTGGAATTTAGCAAGACTATTTGGGAAAAGGTTTATTAATCTATTTTAATTTCTTTCTCGCGAAAAGTTAACAGTGACCATGAAGTAAATCTGAATTAAAAAAAATGTCAAGTAAAAGCCTATATGCAAGTCTTATGTTGTATATTTTATCAGTTGTCTTAATAATATATGCCGATTCGTTGTAAAGCGGCATTATTGCAATTCAATAATAAAGCTAAAATGAGAGATATGAAGAAATTATTTGATTTTGGGGGAAGAAAGACGCAGATCGAAGTTGAAATTTATTTTCAAAATAGATTCAAACAGAGATTTGGGTTTACTCAGAGAGTATAATTTCCACAGAGAAACCATTAACCACCACCATTCCTCGGAAATATAAGTCCCACGTCTTTGTTTATTCTTTGTATCGTTGAAAAGATCACAGGCGTGTTCGAAAATTCCGACATTTAACTGTTGAAATTTATGTCTTTGTACTTCAATTTAGTTAAAAATTAAAATATAAAAAATATAAATTTTATTGATAATATTGGTATGATTTTGTTGGCATTTTATTCTTCAAATTTTGTTAACGGGCTTATTAAATCTATATATTATAAGAAGCATACGTGGACCATCTTTCGTTTATTCATATATATATATATATATATATATATATATATATATATATATATATATATATATACCATAAAAAGAATAAAATGTTTAAGTTATTCACTACCCGGGTTTCAACAGCATGGTATCAACTCCCCGCAACCTGATATTGTTAGTGGAAAGTTCACCTAAGGGGAAGGGGATGGCAAAATAGAGAGAGAAAAAACACTTCTTTCTTTCCTTCTTGCCCCACTCCTTTTTTCTCTGACTTTTCCTTCCTTCCATCCCTACCTCAATGTTTAACATTCATCGGGGTTCGTAAAGGCCTATAATATATTTATTAGTATGCGTACATTTATACATTACCTCAGACCTTCTATTTAATTATTTTGTACGATCCGGATAAGTAACAATGTCTAACATCTCTTGGCACAATCTACAAATGATAGCGTTAAGTTCTGCCAGACTTTGATTTTTCTTAATATGCTCCAATTTATGGTTGGGATTCTATTATTTTCTCCCTCAACTCCCATAAGCGGTTGTCAATTTTAGTGCAATACATATAACTCTGTAGTCCCAAAAATATTTAAGTCTTTTTATGGTATTAAATTGCTCTACGCGTTCCATCTGAATGCACTTTGTAAAAAAATATCAACTGTTTGGCCTGGAATTGTTCCTGCCTACAACATACCTAGTATATATATATATATATATATATTTGTATATATATATATATATATATTTGTATATATATATATATATATATATATATATATATATATATATATATATATATATATATATATATATATGTGTGTGTGTGTGTGTGTGAGTGGATAAAAATATAATATAATATATGTATAAATAAAAAGATACAAGAGGAAAAAATATTCTTTGTCGACGCATTTCGTCCTCTTGGGGACTTTAGCAAGGAAACTGACTTGATAAATTTCCCCAGAGGACGAAATGCCTCGGCTAAGAATAGTTTTTCCTCATGTTTCTTTTTTATTCATTTTGTTCCTTTACAAACACACTTTGTTTGAAAAGAATTTACCCCTACCCATATATATATATATACAGACGCGCTAAAATTATATAGCTTAAATTATGTTCTTTCTACTTTCAAAAATTTTCCTATTAAAAATGTGTTCCACTGATCTAATTGTGACCATTTTAACATGCTAGCGGATTTGAATATAATTAAAATATCATACCCAATAGCGTCTTGATCGACATTCAAGAGAATACGTATCATTCTTCAGATTTTCGATGCAAATTCTTGCGGAGTAAAGTACAGATGATCAAATCGTTAGATTGGCTCGATTTTCTCTGTAATTTATTTTACTAAATGTAGGTTGCATTGACACACATTTTGTCTATCAAGTCAGGGCATTTTTACGTAGATCTTAATGCTGCTTGATAATAAATAACTGCTTTTATTATCTTATTATAAGATTTTGTTATGTTCGTCATGGAAGGAACCTACAATATGCAACAAACTGATCACTACAGTTGAAATCATAATCTCAAATTATTTTAACAAGACAAAAATAATTCTTATTCATTTTTAATTATTATTTTTGGCATCTTATTTTTGGTGCTTTCTATTTCAACTCATTCGTCATTCTAAAATCGTTCGTAAAAGGAAAAAGGTACGTGACACAATTTCATATTTGGCAATGCTCCATCAATTCAAAGAAAAGAAATGGTTGACTTGTATTTTTTCATTGCTATTAATGATAATTATGTTTATGACGAAGATATTTACCATTTGTTACATGTGAATAGGTTTTTATTTCGTTCCCCCAAATACGATATTATTTTTCGAACATTTATTAAGCCTCTTAGTTGTTGGGCAATTTCTTTTAATTTCATGATTATTTTTATTATTTTCCAAAGTTAATGAATTAAATGCAATTCAAACATCAGCCATTTACACAGAATTTTTCACAGAATTTTTGCTTGGATAAATACATTATTTTATTATATCATTTAATAACTAGTATGGCATATATCGAACTGAGTCACATTTGATGATAATGCATAGATCGATAATTTCTCTTCTATTAACCTATTAATGTTGAAGTTCATACACGCCTTTAATGTATAAAAAGGAAAAAAAATTCATTTAAAGTGAGAAATAGCTTAGTATCAATCACTGAAAGTCACTTTCTTAATCGGAAGGTAATCGGATATTGGAAGCTGTTGGCGTAGAATTTAATTTCAAAATGAGATGAGAGCGGGTTGTACTTGGTTATAAATGAGATAGGAAGGATAATCGAAAATGTCATCAAGAAATAATGAATGTTCTGAAATGAGCTGATGCAGCGAAAAACAGATAGAAGATTGTATTTCGTTTGAAATTGAAAGGAAGTTCGTTGGCATGCTGATGGTGAAGAAATATGGGGTACATAAAAAAGCTGTCTATTGAGACGATAATGACCAAAGATTGTATTGTTTCTGTAACTATTGATAATGTTGAATTTAACAGTAGGACAATGAGGTGAAGGTTTAGGTCATGATACAGATCGTAAATTAAGATTATTAAAATAATTACTTAAAAAAAAGACTTGAAAGAAAAAAATGAATTAGGTAGACAATAAAGATACTGAAATAATCGATGCAGTTTATTTAAAGTACAAACAATCATCAATTCTCAACTTGGTATCTATACTAATAACACAGCCATTTACACCTGTTTCGATAGTAAGTCTGACTAGTTTGATAAGGTCAAATTGGCAGCTGATCTCTCAAAAATGACCAACAGTCTGTTATTACCTGGGACAAGGAAAGACATGTTAATTTTAATGCCTCCGAAATAAAACTTCTCTTTATTAATTATCTGAAAGACCTCATTCTGCCTTCCACCAGCCTGGCTGCAGCTAAGATACAGGAGAATAACTCGTTGCGCCTATTCGGGTTAACATTCTCTTCTGATATGAAGTGGAACGATTATATTGGATCCATTGCTAGGTCTTCTGCTAGGAAAGTTGCTTCACTGTGTCGTAATAGGCAATTTTTCTCAACAGAATCTCTATCTATAAAAGAAGGATGTATGTGTGTGTGTGTGTGTGTGTGTAACGAATACACGGCCGCAATTTTCGACGGATTTGCACCAAAATGTACATGCACATGCTCCAAGTTAGCAGGAAGGCCAAGACCCACTTTGCATTTCCCAACTCCCATCGATAGTCGAAATAATCGATTTTTTCATGCTTCTACGGCAGTTTTCATGTAGTTTGCGGCCATTTTCTACTAGCCAGAGTGAGAGCCTATAGCTGGCTGCCACGAATAGGCAGGAAGATTCTATTGGCCAGCGTGAGAGCCGACAGCTGACTGACACGAATGTTAACTAGCATGCTAACATGCAAAAAAAAAAAATCGATAGCTGCATTCGTCACAAGTGGGAAAAATTTAAATCTGCATGGCACTTTACTCCAATTGGCTCATTTGCTTGCTTGAACTCAACGTTGATTCTGATTCCGCAGAACTGGGTTGGGTGTGAAAAAAGTATTTGTTGTTAATATTCTATTTTCATTCGGTTTTTCCAGTTACGAGTCCTTTTTTAAAGCTGATCGTTTTGTGTTCATTTTGTTTAGTTCTTTTTTCGTAACAGATTTAATGTTTAGTATAGAGCTTAGAAAAAATTCGCAGTGTGAGGTAGGCAAGAAGTAAGGCATGTAGCAACATCAGCACGGCAAAGGGTACTCCTTTAAAGGCAAGGAAGGGCAAAAATATTTTAAGTCAAGTGATAGCGATTGCTGTATGAGTTGTACGATCTTATGAATTAAGTACGGGCAACGCCGGGCCATGCTGCTAGTCTTACATATTTAAAAGAATACAATTCGTCCATACTTTGAATATTACTGCCACACATGGTCTGTTACCCCAGCTATATATTTAGAGATCTTTGAAAAATACAAAGAAGAATCTGCAATATCCTTGGTTCTGTCCTGGCATCTATCTCGACTTCACCCACTTTCCCAGCGCTGTAATGTAGCTTCTTTGTGCTTTTTCTATAATTACTTTCATGGCTATTGTTCTGATAATCTTTTCACTGTGGCACCTAAATTTGGTGTATTAATATTAGATTGGCGACAAGGTTACATTATATTAAAGTTGAAATGGCTCGATGTAACCGTAAGTTCTATACTAACAATTTCTTTTCTCGTACTTCTCAACCCCTTGTTTCTTAATCAAGTATGATCATCAAAATTTAAATACAATGTCAATCGTCTTGTTAATTCCTGTTCTATTATTGTTCTCACTCTTTAATAATATTTTTCTTTTTCTTATATTCTTTTACAACTAGTAATCCTTCAGTGACTGCTTTGGCGCCGTAAGCTTGGGTGTACGGGTGGTATAATGGATAACAGTTGTCAATCGGAGATCCAAGTTCTAATTCCAGTTGGGTTCATTAGATTCACATACGGGCAAATACCCTTGACTAAGGTATGAATCCACCTAGTTTCCTTTGCTATAGGTTAAATAGTTTGACTTGTATCAGTAAATCATTGTTATCTCCAAAAATTCTTAGAATCTAAAAATATTTTCTGGGTTTAGAAAACCTGCAACGAAAAGCCAAAAAAACAAAAAAACAAATCACTCAATCTTTCAGATTCTAATCACAAGAGGTGCTTTTATTTATATTTTCCTTAAAATTTCTTCATTTATCACATGTTACATCCATTTTATACTCAACATCATTCTGTACTGATTCAAGTCTTCTCTTTACATGCGAGGAAATTATTCGTTATCATATTCACATAAATTGTTGTTGTTGTTGTTGTTCTTCTTCTTCTTCTTCTTCTTCTTCTTCTTTTTCTTCTTCTTCTTCTTCTTCTTATTATTATTATCTGTATTCGCTTTTATCTTTGTTAAAATTTTACCTTTAGCCATTTGAAAATATGAAAATTTAATACTGGAAATAAGCTACGTAGATATCTCTACATGCTATGAGCACATTGAGCACATACAATTTTTGTCCAGTTATTTGTTTTTTAAAGTTCGGAGAGGGCAGGATTGTTGAACTTGGTCTTTCGCAACGAGCCATTGCAAATGAAATTGGCTGTAGCTCTAACTTAAAAATCCGGATGCGTATGCTTCTAAAAAAATCAAGCGGTCGCCCCAATAAAATCTCACCATCTCTAGACAGACGCATTAGGCGAGAAGTTAAGAGAGATTCAAGCCTAACATCAAATCAGATAAAAGCGAATACAGATGCTGAATGCAGCTCTCTAACAATTCAACGGCATTTAAATAAGAAAGGGTTTAAGAACTTGAAACGGCTGCAGACGCATCACTTTCTTCTTCGGCATATAACCTCCCGTTTACAATTTGCTTCAATTTATATCAAGATAAAAAATCTGTTGGTATATAATTCAAGAGGATTCTCCATAGAAGATAAAGGGATTTGATTTATTATTAATTTTATATATATATATATATATATATATATATATATATATATATATATATATGAGGTTGGTGCAAAAATAATGTCGTTTTCTCACGTAAAGTTGAACGTCAAAAAACGACATTATTTTTGCACCAACCTAATATATATATATATATATATATATATATATATATATATATATATATATATATATATATATATATATATATATATATGCTAGTAACATATATGTGCCTTATTTTATTCATAGATAATAACTGATGATTATTAGAACTCAAAATAGCCAAGAAAAGCGACAGGGGAAAGAAAAAAATAAAATAAAAGATTGCGTTCAGTTCACAATGTAACTAACTGAACAAAACGATGTGAATGTCGCAGACACCAGCTAAAAATATTTTTACATTGGTTATTTTCCGTCTGCTTTTACAACTTTAGAAGAGAGTTTTTTATTCGCTATCTTCAGATAATTTTTCTTACTTAAAAATAAAGGGAGAAAACAAAATCAAAACGCTCACACACTTGAAATAGGATCTTAATCATAGCAAAAGTTTCTTCTACTTCTTCTTTTATGTGCCGTTTCCAGTCAGGACGTAGGCGATCATAGCCCTCCACCTCTTCCTGTCCCTTGTAGCTCTTAATCAGTTTGGTCTTTTTGTTATTTCTCCCAGATCTTGTTCCACCATCCACTTGCTCGAGTTCATTAAGTATGTCACGCGTTGTTTTCCCCTCATCCTGTGAGTATCAAATTTTCCAAGTCCTTCTTCATCATTATGTGCCCCTAACATTTCAACTCTTCTTCGTTTCAATTCTCTCCAAAACCTCGTCGTTGCTCACATGTTTGGCCCATAGTACACTAAGCATCCTTCTGTAGAACCACAATTCTTTTGTTTCAAGTATCTTTTTCATCTTTAAGAAGATTGTCTAGCATTCGCTGCCATACAGGAGGAGAGATATTACGCAGTAGTTCAGTACTTCTTTCTTTGTTTCCAACAAAACTTTTGTATCTGCTTAGCTTTTGGAACGCATCTTTGCCATCCCAACTGGTTTTTGATGTTAGCATAGATTTAGAAAAATACATATTTTCAATGTGGGAAAGAGAATTACAGTTGATTGTTTCATTCTATAAAACTGTTTTTCTGATTCTAAATATGCTTTCCTTAGGTTAAAAGTAGCAATTAAAAAATGGAACTGAAAATAAGATAGTCAGCCTAGAAAGAGTTTTACCCTATTTCTCGTCATACGTACATTGCAGCGGACCACTCTCATTTCCTTTGTATTCCATTGGTTCGACTCAGGCAACTTCTCCCCACGAACCACTGCTTTGTGGAACAGACTCCCAAGATGATGCTTCCTGATCACTACAATCTTAATATCATCAAGTCTAGGGCTAGTCTTTAGCTTTCCCACATACCCTGTAACCCTATAGCTCGAGTGGCTATTGGAGCTTGTACAGAGTAAACATCATTGTAAAAAAATTGAAATCCATTCGAAGAGCAAACGATTGAATAATGGAATCAAAGGATTGTCTTTTTCTTCGGAACAATCGTGAAACCTTTTTACATCATACTCTATCCTCTTCATAATTTTTCACAGCCGGTCGGACAGCTTCAGATTACAGTTTTTCCTCACTCCTGCTTTATTTCCGAGAAGAGTCAATGGCATTAGCAATTAAAGACTGCTATTACAGACCTTATTTCAAAATCAATTTTGTCATTTTACCTGCAAATTTATAATTTAATTAAGACTAGTTATCGAGGATCGATATGTGAAACAAAACTATGGTTCTTAAATAGGCAAAAATCAATGTTTATGCTTTGTCACCCACACTAAAATCTAATAATTTCTTTACCATCACTTAAACAGACATGTGGTGAACTCTTGATTAAGAGAAAGAGCAGAATTTAGAAGGAGGAGCTGGAAACCTAATCCTAAACATGAAACTAGGCATAAATCTCTACTCCTGTTCAAAAGATGGTGAAAAAATGTGAACCGGACGATAGGCGAACATCTATTGAAAAAAAAAGTGAAAGGTTAAATTATAACATAATACATAAAATTTCGGAGTTTAAGCGGGGGCCTAAGATGTGTAATGCTAAACTAAAGCACGTGTGATTCAGGTACATGTATTCAGGTAGGGACACTTAATAATGTGCCAACAAGAACAACGTAAGTCTGAGTTAAAATACATTTTCAAAATAGAATCACATATCTAAACAGGATTTTAGGCTTACTCAAAGAATATAGTTGCCACAGAGAGCTTTTTACAAACCCTCCACAACCCTAACCGTGGCCAAATACTAGGCCAATACTATTTAATTTATTACAGTAATACAAAACATGAGCAAAAGATAACAAAATTCCCCGGAAGAGTGAGTCCGATTTCATCGATTTTTCTCATCTCGTTGATAAAGGACACAGGCGTGTCAGAAAATTCCGACTTTAAAATCTTCTTTTCGTGCTTCGTTTTAGTCAAAAGTCCTACAAATATAAAATAAATATTAGGTTGGTGCAAAAATAATGACGTAATAATGTCGTTTTTTGACGTATTTTTTAACGTCAAAAAACGACATTACTACGTCATTATTTTTGCACCAACCTAATATCATCAGTATTCATTGACATTTTATCATATTGTTGTCTTTTTAGGCCTCGAATTTCATTAACCGGCCTATTAAATCTATCTATCTATCTATCTATCTATCTATCTATCTATCTATCTATCTATCTATCTATCTAGTTTCGTGATAATATGTCCATTTTTCAAGGGGTTAATCCGTATATTAAATATTTCCAATTGTAATGAATATACGTTTTTTTTACCATTTTTCATATCTGCGTCGTTTTTTTTAATTCCGTAGGGATGCACGCATGTTCATGTTTTTACGCGTGCTCATGTATTCCTTCATAAACGTAGTTGTTTTTCATTTGTATATTTTTCAATTGTATATTTTTAAATTTTTATTGTTTATTGTTATTTTTGTTTGTATGTATATCTTTGATTGCTTTTATATATATATATATATATATATATATATATATATATATATATATATATATATATATATATATTGTATTGTGTTTATTATATTATGTTATATTATTATTTAATTTATATTATTTTATTTTCAGTTTCATTTGTTATTTTATATTAATATGTCAGTTGCAAAGTACATATTTATTAAAATGTCTGCATTTAAGCATTAATTCATTTTTCTTGTTTAATAATTTAATTTGATTATTCAACAAATAATGAAGCCAAAGAGAAGATGAAAAAATGAAACCATCTATGTTAGTATTCTATACATATTCTTGAATGTTTCACATATACAGACACAAAAATATATATTCAATTCATCCTTATTTAAAGGATGCACTAATACAACTGTATTTACATTTTATACGAATTAATCAATTTTGGTTTTATAATTGGTATACTATTGGTATAAATCAATAAAAGTAAAATACTGATTTGAAATTAGTTAAAATCTAACATAATTGAAATAAAATCAAGCTTTCAGCGGTCTGATATGAATCATGTTTCATCTCGGTCATATGCAGATTTTGCTTCTTGCGAAAATAAAATTCTTTTTCTGATGACGCCGGATGATCGGTGAAACCCGTTAAAATAAAAATATTCTAGATTATCTCACCCACAAACACACACACACACACACACATACACTTACGTACACATACACTCAGTACACATATATTGGGTGTATTTGAATAACAAATTTTCATTTAAACAAGCTTGAGTGAAGACCAACGGTGGTTCTTTGATTATGAATTTTTTGTTTCATATATTTCATACCATTTGTTAATCATTTCATCCCAAACAAGGCAAAATGCCACTAAAACGCAAAGAGATGCTGAGTGTGAGAGAATATGAGAAAAAAACTGTTTCAGAGAGAGAACAATAAAAGAACAAGAATTAAGAGGACGGAAAACATAAAACTATTATATGACATTCACTTAAAAAAAACAAAAACAAAAAAACAAAGCAGCAAATACAGGAAGCATGAGAAAACAACAGCAAATAACCCAACAACAATTTTTTGGCTATTATCAAAGATGTTTTTTTTAATTTTTATTTTTAACTAAATGTATAGATTTTTATGTATGTATTTAAAATTATAGGTATTTAATAGGTATTTATAGGTATGTTTTTTCTCCAAATTATTTTATTGATAATGACTAAAAGAAAAGCCGAATGCGCATACAGAACTTTCAGAAAATTTTACACCCTTTATGTCCAGAAAAGAAAACATTTACCGACACAATAAAAGTTGAATAAAATGCTTAACCGCAGTACCTTGTCAGACATTTTTAATGAAACTTGTATAAAAAAGGGACTGCTGCTTATATACACAATGTATATTACTGCGCATATGCTGTATCATCCTAAATTGCCAGCCAAATTGCTATTCAGCTCGCATAGTACAATGTGACAGAAACGAAACTTGTAATGTATTCACTAAAATAGCTTCAACAAGAGATTAAATGACTTGTTTATCTATTTCTATATTTTTCATCATGAAGTGACGCTAAATGAACATTTCGATCATAGAGATTTTACAAACATGATGAAAATTTTCGCATAGTTCATCTCACACAAAGTCTTTTCATAACTGAATAAATGGAAAATAGTCCCTTTTGAATAAAGACCGTGAATAGATGCTTTTCAATCCTAACATTATTCTTTCTGAAATTTTAACATAGTTTTGTTATTGAAAATAATAATTAATATTTTATTTTTTGGCATTTGACGTGAACCTTTCTCCAGTCAATGTAGTCGAATAAATAGGAAAAAAGTTTCTCATTGGGGACATCAAGATGGAATAAGTACAGATATTGACTATCTGGTGCTATGTTGAATGTGCTCTGAGAGAAGACAGAAATGCGACACAGAAATTCAAAGGCAAATTAGAATAGAGAAAGATGCCTTCCGAAAGCTAAGCAAAGTATTACGAAACAGAAAAAATCATGAGAAACAAAGAAAACATTGCTACAGAGACTTGAAGTAACAGCGACGTGTCTCTACAGAAGGATTCCAAGCATGTGAATAACGGGAACGTCTTATGAAAACAAAAATGGTCATTTATCAGAAAGAGACAGTTGAAATTTTTGTGATATACACTACAGTTCAAAAGTTTGAGAAAACCCTGGTAATTTTTTAAATTGGCCTCAAAAGTAGTTGTTTTGTACTTAAAATGAGAGAAAATTATTATGCATGTTTAAAAAAGTGAGGCATGATTTTTATTAGAAATTTTATAAGGACAAAAAGAAAAAAAAAATGATTAAATTTTGTTCTCGTCAAAATATCCCCCTTTAGCTTTCATTACTGCAGCACAGATTTCTGACATTCGTTGCAAACGTTTCCCTCGGTATAAGTTTGATGATTGATTCCATTTTTTTAAATGACTCTTTTAAAGACATGATTTTTCAATTTATTTCACTCTTCTGTTAAGTTCATCCGATGTTAATTCCGAGGGTGGCTTCGAACTTTTGAACTGTTGTGTATAATGAAAAAAAAACAAAAAAAAACATGGAGAATTTGATACTCACATGACATACTGAAGACAAGAAGGGTAACAGGATCAGCTATTCACCTATTTAAGAGTTTATGTAAATAGATGACAGAACAGAGACTGAAAAGAGCCAAACATTACTTAGAGCGACGAATAATGGGAAGTTATGGAGAGCCATGATCACTCACGTTCCGAAGGAGTTCTATGAAACTCTTTTAGCACATAAATCAAGCTTTAATTAAAAAGAGTACAAGAAGATTAGTTTCTTAAAGACCTACATAAATTCGTCGAAATCTTTGATCGAAAATTAAATGAATTAACGCTATTGTGTATCTTATTGCTGGCCTCTGACAAATCAGTTCAGAGAAGACTTAATCTCGCTTGCTTTGAGTTCAGGCTAATTGCAATCTGGTTAGTTGATTAAACTATTCATTTTCTCAATAAGGAAATAATCGCATTCTATTCTAGACAACGAATAAATCTCGTTATCTGGGATATGAAAACTTTCAAAACCGAATAAGATTGTCATCTTGCCATAGATCATGTCAAAATTCCTATTAATAGCAGATATATATTTGAAAGGAAGTTTTCAGACACAACTGAAATACAAAACACAGTTTCCAGAAATAAAAAAAAAAAACCGGTTCCTTAAAAAAAAAAAGAAGTTTGGTCAGAATTATTCCAATGTAATGAAGTGGTGGAGGAGCGACGAAATGATAACACTAAACTTCATTACCTATCTTCACTCCTATATTTCGTCAGCTATTCTTGGCTAGTCTGTGTTGCGAGTCCCGTCGCTCCTGGTTCTATACGTGGACCTTACATTCTCAACTGCGATGTGTGAAAGGCTGTTAAACTATTTCTCTCAACTCGGTTATTTATGCATCTACTTTTTTAACGACTTTTTCTCTCACATGTGTACATATCAGTTGCAGTCTTGCCCATAAGTATTCAACTATCAAGATTGCCACTAATAACGTGTGAATCATCCATCTTATGCCCGATTGGGGTAATCTGGTTTCCTTTGACGGTCAGGTTTAAAACTGAAGAAATGCTTATTCCGACACATTACCATACTAGGATTTAAATGCATATGGAAATGTCACTCCTACATATTGACTGACAATGTACACTAGAGAAGAAATACAAAACATCCAGAAAAAGAGAAAGCGTGATTGAGATTTTTGGGATAAGTTTTTTTAAACTCTTAATCTAATTTGTTTCATTTTTATTCTAATTTATTGAATTTTCTTTCGCGTAAGGTGCAGCACCGTAACCAAGGATTTGAGAATACAGGCCTTTTTCAAAGCTTTGATCACGCCAGATTTCTTCAGTCATCCAGTCGGACTGTTTACATGGATTCTTGTGACTCTCTGTTGACATTTAATTCTATTGTTCGCTCATATTGTGCAGGTCAATTTATGTCGTCACAAATCTGCTTGATATAGGTCTGGGCATGTTGTCCTCTGCTACCTCTTCCTTGTGTAGGCTCCCCAAAAAGAACTTCCGTTTTTAGTTCTCCAGCAATGGCCTGCGAATCTGACTCTTAGCTCTTTGATGATGTCTAATACTGGATGAAGGTTCCCTTACAATCACATACAATTTGCTATGCCGCTATTTTAAAAATATCCCACGAAGTAAAGGCTGTTCCCTGCATAGTTACAGACTGTTCTTTGGCTAGGCATAATCCTCCATTCAGTCATCCTTCTGCGAAGTCATGGGACAGTAGCATGGCGGATTGTGAAGAGGTAGCGGACGAGCTCAGCTGAGTCAACGGGGCTTATCACATTGACTCTGAGCAGAGGAGTCCTAGAAGGTGTCAGGATCACCAAGCTATATCAAGAGAGTTACTACAATGCATCCTTAACGGAGGCGTCCATATTTATGTATTCGGCTAATGAAAGATTCATTATGTCAAGATGTTCCCAAAACTGTAACTAATGTTACATGGTTGCTGTATAAACAACAGGTGAGTCCTGTGTGTGAACAAATGCACATGTTCCTGAGCAGGCGTCTGCAAAAGGGATTGGATAGCTCTCCTTGCAGGTAGGCGTACGATCGACCAGCCATTGTGTAAATCACAGAGAAAGTTAAACGTTACATTATGATTAAATCGTTTTAAAGATAATTTGGCAAAAGTCATGTTTCAAGGAGGAAATGAAGATCATCTGATATCCAATAACCAGAAATAAAGTTTATTATGCACACCTTCTACATCCTGGTAGTCTGTATTAAAAGTTTCAAGTTTCGACCTCTTGAAAGATTTGTTTTGAGGATGACCAATAAATATTCACGAGTGTTTTTTGATCGTGTTTACAAAGAAAGAAAGATAGGGAGAGAGAAAGAAAGAAAGATAGGGAGAGAGAAAGAAAGAAAGATAGGGAGAGAAATAAGATTGATAAGTAAAGTTTGATAGAAATATGGATGACGTGAGAGGGTTGTGTTATTCACAAAACCCAGCTTAATTTTAGCACAAGGCCACAAAGCCCTGGTAGTCAGTAAGGATCGAACTCATTACTAACAAGCAGCAAGTTCACCTTGTTGACAATTTCAGCATGATGAAAAGCCTTTGTAATTGTTTACTAAACTTTGTTTGGTACAAGGCCACAGGTATGAATGATTGAACTCACTGCACAGTAGTAATGGTCTGCAAGATTAAGTTGTTAACCATTAAACTACTTCGAGGTGGGGGTTGTTTGTGTTGATATCAATCCATGCCGAATTAAACAGGTTAAACAGCTGATACGTGAGCCTAAAAATACTTCTGACCACGTGACTGCATGCATTGTCGCTGGAGTTAAAAATGCTCCTGCTGCTTACTTTGCCGTCTGATACTTAACGTCAAGTCCACCATGAACTCTTTCACTACTACTACTAACAGTCATAACGACTGCTATTATTATTACTACTGCTACTACTGCTGGAACACATATCATCTACCTTCAAGTATTGAAGTCTTAATAGAACAACGAGGAAGTTTTGCTATCCAACCTTTGTTGTATTAGTAGTAGCTGAAGGAGTTGTTTTCTTTAGACTCAGACTACATCGAGTTGGCGTTTAAAAGACAGAGAGAGAGAGAGAGCGAGAGAGAGAGAGAGAGAGAGAGAGAGAGGGATACAGTATCGCGAGAAATTATATAATACAACTGTAATGAACAGTATTAGTAGTAATGCTGACAATAATAATAATAACAACACCATGTTGCAACTGTTACAACAGCTGTAGCAGATGAAATTGTAATTGTTTTCAGGATTTTATAAAATATCAAAATTGTCCCTGGAGTTCATTATAGTTTATTTTTCTTCTGTACGTGACAGAATTTAATTATATATTCTCAAAGAAGACATTCACACAATTTTTTTTTTTTAAAGTGATAGGGGTATTCGACCTGGTTTTGTTTGAGTCACGGTCTGAATTTTGCTGATAAAAATGTGACAGATCATTAAAAAAATTATTCTTTCATTGCGGGTGAAGATAAGAAAATTGAATTTTCACTGTTATCTAAAATAATTTTGTGAAATTTCAGTGAAAAAAAAAAAAAAAAAAAATGCTCCAATAATATTTCTACCGGAGAAAAATGTGTCATTGAACGCTAACATTATTTTCTAGTAATTTAAATTCTATTAAGTTTTAAATCTTCGATTAAAAAATAGAATTTCTGTTACTGGTTTATACTAAAAAATAATTTTAAGTAAACTGATTATGCGTACGTAGATGTCTACTTAAAATAGCCACAAAGAACACACACACACAAAACAAAAAACAAAACAAAAACATTATAGAGCTTTGCATATACGAATAACATTAAACACAATTTTATACAAGCCGTGAAAACATACGAGTCATTCGTAAAGAAATACCGTCACATTTATTCATTAATAAATCATATATAAAATAAACCAATGTGAAAAGTATATTTTATTTCCGAACGGATTAGGATTACTCTCCCCACTTATTTCATGTATATTTTAACGGTATTTTCTATTTAAGTGAATGATTGTCTCTCAGTGTTTGAAAAGTTTGGGAAACAGATAAGAGAGGAAATTGTGAAAAGATGAATGGAAAAATTTTATCGGGGATAATACTGATGATGTCACTGCTTCAACTTTGCTTTAGTACAACTGTTTATCGTATTCTGGATATGAAGCGACGGGACGCGG
The DNA here is from genome assembly GCA_963932145.1 of Acanthosepion lycidas. Classification (NCBI taxonomy): domain Eukaryota; kingdom Metazoa; phylum Mollusca; class Cephalopoda; order Sepiida; family Sepiidae; genus Acanthosepion; species Acanthosepion lycidas. Next base: position 65,609,184 of record OZ010571.1, on the reverse strand, counting down.
CCCCATTCAAGGCTTACGGTGATGACGCTGATGTTGAGTTTAGTAAGGATCAGAACACGGAAGATGATGATGATGATGAGGATGAAGAATCCGTAACTGCCAAACTTAAGTCTTGTATGGCAAAAGTGACTGAAGGTACAATTAATCTCAGGCAACTTCGTGGAGAAAAAGGAGTACCAAGGTAAGCATATTTTACATTATTTCGAAAAAAGCAATTATTAAAATCATCTACGACGTATAAATGTTCTTTTAGTTTTCATTTTCTTAAAAGCTTCGGGGTTTCTCATGTGTTTAATCCATGGTATTCTCAGTATCCTTCTGTAGAACTATATTTCTGTTTCCTCAAGTTCATTCTCCATCTGTGAGGATATTGTTCAGTATTCAATGGCATATAGCAGGACTGATATTGAATAACAGTTCAGTACACTTTTCTTCGTTTCTAACGAAATTTTCTTGTTTCTTAATACTTTGCTTAGATTTCGTAAGGTATATTTCCTTATTCCAATGCACCTTCGGATTTCGGTGTCCCATTTTCCATTTTCTGTTAACGCACTTCTTACATATTCTAATTTTTACACTTGTTTAATTTTGGTATTTTCAATTTGTAATTTGCAGGTTGGACTGTTTCTTTTGCTGACAATCATACATTCTGTTTTCCTAGAGTTGATGTTTATCCCTTCCCATTTTGCTTTCCTTTACTAACTTCTGTAGAAGTTCGTATAGTTTCTTTTTTCTGTCTGCTATCAACCCTGTGTCATCTACATATCTAATGTTTTTAAGATTGTGGCCGCCAATAATGAATTCTGTTAGGACTTCTAATTCTCTCAGAATCGCCTCACTGTATAGGTAGAATAAGTCCGGTGAGACGGTACATCCTTGTCTTACGTTCCTCATTCTTTATTATTTGGGCGGGAGAGACTTTTTCAGTGATTCTTATTACTAATTGTTTGCCACATTAAGGACATTCAACTCGCCCTGGCCTTTCTCTGATTTAAAGGCTTAAATATACTGCATTTAATTAAAACATTCTATTCATATAGTTAAAATACTTACTTTAGTTGTAAATATAAATTAATTTAATTAATGGGGAATCTAGGAACTTATTTTTACTTATATAAAACATTAGACGTCACACATTATTGATTTTAATTTAAGGCTGAAAAGTGAGGAAAATTTTAGACGTTTTGAAACTTTCTTGAACGCTTTTTCACAGACCCACTTTTTTTTATAAAAATAAAATTTGCATTGCACATATTTGCATTACACATATTTGCATAATATGCAAACATGCATTGTGCTATTTTTTTATACAAATCTCCATCCAACATAAGGCCCAAGAGCCATTCAAGGTAGCGTGTTACTGTGTGGTGTTGTATGAAGAAAAGGCAAGAAGTGAAATTCATCTTGCTACGTGGGAAAGATAACGGCTGACTCTAGACTTGAAGAAGTCAGTGATTGGGAAAATATACTGCTCGGGGACTGTTCCACAAAGCAGCAGATGCTTTCCCAATGGAACTTATTCTTACTATTTTAATATGAGAGGAATGAAGACGATTCACAGATGTGAACGTGACATGTTGGGTTCTAGTTGTAAAGGTCAGGGTTGGTGGGACGAAGGAATGTAACTGGTCGGAAAATATGCTATGGAAATAGAGACAGAGCAGCGAAAGGCTTGCAACGTTTCATCCGTGGGAAAGGGGCTGTGGGATGGAAAATAATCTCCTATAAGGCCGTGTAGACACTTTTGAACTCTATCAAGATAGGCAAGTGAGGACTGGGTGGTTCCATCCCAGATATAGCAGCTATACTATTTTTGCTCTGATCTGGCTCTTGTAAACATAGGGTATAACAAGGGGGGATACTTACTGGAACGGTACAATGAACCTACCATTTTCTCAGAATCTTTAGTAATAGATCGGACATATGAGTACTATTTCAGGTCTGGGGAAATCAACAGATGTTCAAGACAATGAGCTTCGTTGAGAGAAAACCCATCCATCATAATAGATAGAAGTGTCAGAGTTTGCTCGGTGGTGGTGGTGGAAGTTCGGTTTTGGGCGTATTGAATTTTACAAGCCAGTCCTTCTCCCCATTGAGCTAGTTGGGTTAGGTCAGAGGAGAGATGAGTTGCTGGGTTCTAGTCTTCCAGATTTTGGGAGGTGCACCTATAAACTGCTGTATCGTCCTTATAGATACTCACTAATGCATATGAATATTTGCATTATGAGTATTAAGTCATAATGCAAATATTATCTACATAATACCTTCAGAAGAAAAACCTGTTATAGCCCCTTCTCTTGCGCTATCCCCTTCTCTTTCAGTGCCCTAAGCATGTGCTTATTTTGCTTAATGGTTAATCAGGCCATGAATATGCCAAACCAAATGCGAATGGTTACAATGTAAAGTTTTTGCTTCAATATGAATGAAACGGGGGAGAAATCTGAGCGCCATCTGTCATACGTCTTGAATAGTGATTACAATTTCTAAGATTGTAGTGATCAAGGAAGCATCCTCTTGGGAATCGGTTACACAAAGCAGCCGTTTGCAGGAAGAAGCTGTTCGAGTGGAATTTACATCTCACCAAATGGAATATGAATGGAATGGAAGATGGTTCATTACAATGTGCGTGGTATAGCGGGTTTTATCCGTGAAGGTTAGAACTAGTGGATTTAAGGAATGTACTTCGTCTGAACAGGGATTGCAAGGGGGAAAATAACTCATCACCCACAAGGACGCGGAAGCGCTTTTTGACTGTCGAAACTGGAATATGAAGACTAGGCATCTCTTGCCCATATATGACAGCAATACTCTATTTTTCGGCCTGATTGGGTTCATGTAAAGAAAGAGGATATCAGAAGGAGTAAGGTACTTACTAGAGCAGTAAAAGGAACCGACCATTTTTTTCCAGCATCTTTAGCGATGGATCGTATTTACAATTTCTACTTGAGGTCTGCGTTGAGTCCTTATTAGCAAATAAATGAACTGATAGCAAACGTCTACTTATGTAGATAAAAAAATACAGTTTCTACGTGCATTTTTTTAGTGATGATCATTTTTAGATATTAGACCAGGAAATATCAAATCATGCTAGTTCGTTAAATATCCCATGCTTGAAATAAGCGAGCTATGGCTCAAACTGAGCCATAGCTCAAATCTGCTAAATTAATAAGAAAACTTTAATAATGTAATTAAATATAAACGTTTCGAAGATGGACGAACCTATTTATTTATCTATCTATATATAAAATTCTGTGACTTCCGTTAGTCTGTCCGTCCGTCTGTCGCACCTTCTAAAATAGTCATACATTACCCGAACGAAACCAAATTATAGGGAGAAATGCAAACAGATAAGGGGGTACAAAGTACAGTTGGTTTTATTAGAGTGCAATGAATTTTTATTGATTTTTGGGAAAAATTAAAATTTTTATTATTTAACACACAAAATAATTGCACTATTTTAAAAACAATTTATCGATTAACATACCAAATACTTATTTAATAAAAATGCAATATTGTTTTTGCCTATATTTTCTCTAAGCTTTTATATTTACAAGAATTCAGTTTCCAGTTCGTCCTGCGTTTGTGAGAATTATAAACAAATTACAAGGCCAAACGCTTCAAAAAGTTGGAATTTGGCTCTAGAAAGAAATATTTACGCATGGCTAGTTGTATGGTGCATGCTCGAGAATACGAAATCTTAAGAATTTATTCTTCCTTTTAAAAAGGAAAAAAAAAACAAATTTATTTAAAAAAATATTGTTTACTATAAAGTTCTATAAAAATAAAAATTAAAGAAATGATTAAACCACGAAGTAGGGGTTTTGTCAAAGTATTTTTTACAAATAAATCAGCTTATTTAAATTTCATCGATTGGTTTGTGAAATTGAACGAAACGTAGAGTTTGTTAACGATAACTTCGACAATACTAAATACTTTGAGGATTTTAATACGCGCCAGCGAGTTGTAAAAATTCCTAGTTATCAACATTTACAAAATTCCGATTAGAATTGGAGGCAAAATCGGAATAAATGAATTTAAGATCATATTCCGCCAATCTGTCGTGAGGGTAAAATTTGCCTGTATTCGAATTCCTGGATTTGGATACAGGTCTCTGCCGTCCATAGGCGAATCCATCACTAGCTATGTCAACAATCAGATCACATATATTATCATCATTGGAAATAAGATAAGAAATTAGCAAGAAGCGAATCAGGTCGATATGGAAAATTCTTTGTTTTTCCTTCCATTTTCAAATTAATTTCTCCATCAAGACACATTTTGATACGCATGCGTCTCTTCGGTACACATGTTCGTTTAAGTATAAAAATCTGAGTACATACACACAAAAATACATTAACAAATAAATTTAAGAGAAGAGAAGTGACCTAGTTTTAAGTGACCTAGTTTTAAGTGACCTATTTTTGCCAAAGGCTTAAAATGGACCATGCTTTCAGCATGAAGCTTTTGCTTATAAATTCAAAACACGAATTGATTACTGATAACCTTAGGAACAAACAATTTTATAAAAATTGACGAATGATATCATTAGCCACAAATACAACAGCAATAGCAACAACAACAACAACAACAACAACAATAATAATAATAATAATAATAATAATATTCATGATGTTGTCGTTCCAACCGACACAAACATATATGTTGAAACTAAATAAATACAAGTACCTCAAGACAGAAATCGGTGGAATTCAGTCTCTCGAAATAACATTAACTCTTGTTATTGGGTCTCTTTGGATGATATATCAAAAAGTGCAAACAAATATACGAATAAGATTCCTGGTAGGCCCCAAATACGTGATTTGCAAAAGATCACACTCATGGGTACTTTGCACATCTTGTTCTGTTTGTATCTATGCTAGTTACACAACCATTTACTCCTGACTCGATAGTAAGTCTGATCAGTTCGATAAGGGCAAACTGGCGGCTGATCTAAAAATGACCTACAGTCTGTTGTTAACTGGGACAAAGCATTTTAACATCACCATTTTAATTTCAACATCACCAAAACAAAACTCCTCTCGATTAACCATTTCACATACCGCTTTTTGAATTTCATCAGAATGGCTAATGCTAACCCCCAGAAGAGTGATTTATTGCGCCCTCTCTAGCTAACATTCTTAGCTGACACGAGTTGGAAGTACTATATTGAAAGCATTGCTACTTCTACTGCTATAATTACTTTCATGGTAATTGTTCGGATGAGCTTTTCGCTATGGTACCTAGACTTTATGAATTTATGTACAGTACTATATTAGTAAAAAGGTCTCACCACTTTACTGTTGAGTTGACTAGATGTAACCGTAAGTTCTATGCTAACTGTTTCTTTTCTCGTACTTCTCGCTTGTAGGACACTCTTCCGGCTACCTAAATACTTTCCAGCCAATTTTTATTTTCAAAAATTTAACTGCAATGTCAGTCATTATCTAATGTCTTCCTGATCACTCTTCTATTTTTCACGCATTTTAATAATAACAAAAAACAGAGGAAAGTTAAATATAGACTGTGTGGAAATAGAGATGAGACAGTTAACCAACTTTTGTAACCTAGAAATGGTTACTGAATGATGAATAACCAAAGCGGTATTTAGAAATGAAGTGACATCAACAAAATACAATACTTGCTAGCGGCGTAAAGTAGGTAAACCACTGCCAGTGGTGGACTACTTAGATAGCATATTACCTCCACTTACAATAGTGTCCAACGTATTTATAAGGAGTGGGAGATAACCATTAGTGTTTATAGGTATGGTATCATTTTTTTATGTCATCCTATTTCCGAATTTTATTTTCTTTTTTCTTCTTTGTCTTCATAGCTTAAATTTTTAATTTTTTCTTAATACTTGCCTCAGCTTGTGTGCGTATATATATATATATATATATGTGTGTGTGTGTGTATGCGAGTATGTGAAAACGCCTACATAAGATGCTAGTACATTATTTAGTGTTAATTCTCGATACTACGTTTTAATGGGAGTTCATCCTGAGTGGGTGAATTAATGAGGAAATTTGCCTTAACGGTTTCCCAACAAAGTTGATATTTAGACTTATACTAAGTTAAAACTTAAAACTTAAAATACTCAAATTTGTACTTTAATTTGCTTCATTCATTTGTGTGTCCATATATATGTCATCTCAAGTATCACTTGTTTGTGGTTAACTGGTTGTTCTTGGTATTTGAGAAGAACTCGAATTCCTTAGACAGAAGCTGAAGGAAAAGTAGGTTGATTAAGTAAAGTCTTTCACCACCCCCCCACCTCCTACCAACCCGATAGTCGTACGCTTTCGGCTATGGAAATCAGAAAAATATACCGTAATTGTATCAAAGCTTCATTGAAATGATGTCTGTTTACTCTGTCCATAAAGTGTCAAGCTCATTTCTACCCCACCACACATACCGACTACCATTACAAGGAACCTCATTCTTATTACCTCCTCTCCCTCCTAATATACTAGAATGTCAGTCAAAAGTTCTATGGCCGCTGATTGACTCTCCAGATTAATTATCAGACTGTTCATTTCTCGAAATAACTTGAAATCAGAATCAGGACTCTCTTGTCTGTTGGCTTGTTTTCTTGTACTTGTTTGTCTTTTTAGTTTGTTGTATTTTTTTTAATTGGAGTACATGGATTTTCTTATCACCCGGTCCAACACTCCTTCCCCTTATCTTGAACAGGAGTAGAGGCTCATACCCGGTTTTCTCTTTAGGAAGGGGTTCTGGGTTCCTTTCAATTTCTCAGGTTGGCAGTTTTCTGGTTGCTGTTCCTGGCTGGTAGTTAGGATCCTGAGATATTGTGTAGCGTCTTGATAGGCTATTATGATCCACGGCTACATAATATCGGGGCTCTTGCATCGTAGGGTGTCTCTGCAAGCACCTCCGGTGGGCAACATGTTACATTAGACGACCGACTGCTGCTACTACTCTATACCTTTCCTAACCAAAACAACAAAACATGACTATAAGATACCAAAGATATAAATCTAAACCAGATCAACAAAAATCACCTAAACCACTTAATCTTTCTTTCTCTACCAACTTCTGCAATGTGGAATCGTTCCTCTTCGAAAAGTCTCTAGACATCCTAGTTCTCTGAGGAAATAATCTTCAATCCCCTCCGCTGATTTTTCGATTACTGGCTACCTTCATCTCCTTAGAAAGAACTCTAATGTCCACATATATGGCTTGGGAGTTTATGCCCGCGAACATCTCCTGCTGGCTAGGGAACTCTCTTGAATCTCCAGACCATTCGTACGTGTCTCCGTCTCTTTCTACTTAACTCAGTTAGCTATCTCTTCTTTCTATACCGCCTCTCTTGCTCTTATGACTGTTGCATGCTAGATAGTATTTCTGATAATATAGACAAGGCCATCTCCCTTCAATCGTTATCAAATATATCTGTGTTTGGTGAATTTAATGCCCACGATTCCAGGAGGCTTAAACACTGTCACTGACTGCGCCGGAATCCAGATCCTTAACTTCTCAATCACCCAATCTCTCATACAAGGGGTTGACTTACTTACATATTTCCCCAGTAACCCTGATAGACATGCTTCTCTTCTAGATCTCTTTTTTACCTCTATCTTGAACTCATGTCGTACTTTGCAGCTCTCCTCTCTTGGCAACACTGATCATTGTGTCTGTAAACATCTCTTTCCGCTCCCTTACCAGCCAAGAACCTCCTACTAACAGACTATCATTCTGTTAACAACGTGTGGATTGGGATTACTTCCATGACGTTCTTCGTGACGTCACTTGGCATGCAGTTTTTAATCTTCCTGTTCAAAAATGCGCATCTCCTCCTGAGTGCAAGCCGACATCGATGCTTTCATTCCAGTAGGGAAATACCAAGTTAAACCGCGTTTATCTCCTTGGTTCTCACTTGCATGCTCATCTATAGTCCATAGGAATCACTTCTTCAGGGCTACGGTATTGTTGGACTTTTATTTGATTTAATCCAATCGTTCGTAGCGTGAAATGAAAGTCGTTTTGAACGGGCTCGCTTCCCGATCCTTGCACACGGACGGGGGTGTCTCTCAAGGCTCTATCTTGGGTCTTACATTGTTTCTGATCATCATCAATGATCTTCTTGATGTTATCAGTCCCCAAGTAGGCATTTATGCAGATGATACTATAACTTACTCATGTTTCAATAGAAAATCCGTCAGAGTTGACAAAGTTAACCTGACCGCTGATCTTGAAAAGGACCACCAATCAGTAGTTAATTGGGGCAGGATATGGATCGTAAATTTTAATGCCTCCAAAACGAAACGGCTCTCAATTAACCACCATAGAGAAACTTTCCTGTCCACTATCATCATGGCTGATGTTAGACTCCTGGAGAACAACACACTAAGCCCTCTTGACCTCACATTTTCAACTGACTTGAACGACTGCATCGAATCAAAAGCTGCATCTACTACAAGAAAAGTTGCCTCACTGTGTCGTGACAGAAAGTTTTTCTCGTCAGCGTCCATCTTGCACATTTACAAATCTACCATTTGTCCGTGCATTGAATACTGTTGCCATATCTGACTGGGCGCTCCTGCTACTTATTTCGATGTTCTTGACAAAATCCAAAGAAAGATCTGCAATGTAATCGATCCTAGATTGGCATCACGACTTCAGTTACTTTCTCACCGACGTGATGTCTGTTCCCTCTGTCTTTTCTACAAATATTTTCATGGCAACTGCTCTGACGAGGTTTTTTTCCTGGTGCTCGGACTACGTGAATTTAAGCGTGCTATTAGATTGGCGTCTACGTCTCACCCTTTTACTACTGAATTAGTTAAATGTAATCACCACTTCTACTTCAACAGTTTATTTTGCTGCACTTCTCTCTCGTGGAACTTCTTTTCGTTTCCTTGCTTTCCTGATAACTAGAATCTTCAAAAATTTAAATGCAACTTCAATCGCCATCTTCTGTTTTCTTGAACCCCATTCAGCTATTATCCTTTCCTCGATCCCTCCCTATGCCCAGTCGTTTCTCTTATCTTTACTCTCTGTAACCCACTGTGTACTAGTAACATTCCCACCTTGCTTGGGGTGAAATGCTTATAAATAATAATAAATAAACATATTATCCTTGACCGATAGCACAACTCGGAGTTTCATGCAACACGCAATCTTCTCGTGCTGAGAAGATTGTAACTTCTAACTGACCGTTACGTAATTTAAATTATAATAAATATATCGGGTTACTGCAATGTTGGCACAATTTTATATTATACTAGGATTGCAGTTTTAATTTAAAAAAATATATTTCGCATTTAACATAAACGGGATATATATATATATATATATATATATATATATATATATATATATATATATATATATATATAGGTGCAATATATATATATATATATATATATATATATATATATATATATATATATACTTGCTTTATTTTATTTTCGCCCCCGTAAATAAGTATCGATATTTAAATTATTCAATAGTTTTCAATCAGCACCTGACGATTGCATTATGCATGACACAGAGATGTGATACTAGTGAAGAAAAATGTATATTTATTATTAATATATATATTGCTTCATTAGTATAAACGTTATTTTACTGCTCGCCCACTAAAAACAATGTAAATACTACTAAGAACATAATATTGCATATAAAATCCAAGCAAATCTCTCTCTCTCCTCTCTCTCTCCTCTCTCTCTCTCTCTCTCTCTCTATATATATATATATATATATATATATATATATATATATATATATATAATTCTTTTTTAAAAAATGATCCAAGGACGTTATTTTGCAGTATATTACCAATTACATTAGATATCAATGAAAAAGTTCCATATGATCCGATATGTTTTCTTTTTGATGTTTTATGTTAATTAAATCCATATTGACAAACTTGCTGATAAGATTTTGTTGAAGCAGCTAATTGATAACATTGACTTGATAATTTCCCAAAAGGTATCAACACACTTGTTATATTAGTAGACGAGCGTGCAATTTGTACACCAATACTAATTTCTTCATTATGACGACTGTCATACCAAATTTGTGTTCTATAGGAAAGCGATTCTTCCTTATTTTAATTTTGTTTATATTAATAAAAAAAAACGAGAAAATGATCGTAAATATCTGAGAGAGCAATCTGCGACACAATAGGTCATCGCTTGATTTATTAGAATGCCTACTTAGTTAAGTAGATTGTAAATGTTGGTTCTTTTTTCTGGACCTGACCGGTGTTTTATAAATGACGACAGTGTAGAATCGAGATGTAAGAGTTTCAATGCAGTATCCGCGACCAATAAGTTAAGAAAAAGAAATAAATTCTGTAACTAAATAAAAACTTTCGGGATCAAATTTCACTTGACCGGAAGATTGGGAATTCCGGTCATGAGCTTATATAGAGTGCATTCTATATAGCCTCAACCTTCCGGTCGAGATGTAGAGAAGAGCAGGGAGAGTGACAGTTGCAAATAACGCAGATAATGAGCAAAAGGGTAGTGAGCCTGCTGGTTGAAGGGAAGATCTAGACCGTTATTCTGATGTGGAAGAAGACAGCAGCGACACTCAAAATGTCCCAAATGTCACTTACCTGCTCCTCCACCAGGTGAATTGATGATTCGCCGTGACGATATTTCAACTTTCGTTCTGTTGTTGAACGTACGCCGAGTATTTCTCAGTTTTATTCATAGCGACACAAACGGACATTGAACAATGACGGCGGCGGCGGCGGGGGTGGGGGGAAATAAGCGGACAAATCGGCGAAACATTCACTGAGTGATTCAGTTCTATGTTCACATAACTTCGATTCTTTGATATCAAAAATTTAGAAAGACAAATGAATTGATTCCCAAACTTTGTTTGGACCCACATCCATCGTTAACTTCGGATTATTATTTACTTAAAATTATAAAACTAGTAAATACTCTCGATTATCGAACAATATGGAGGGCTCATCTTTCACATCTTTCGATGTATGATGGTTCAGTGGCTCAGTTCTTAGAACCAAACCCACAGACTATTTGAAAACATTATTTGACTATAGTGGGGAAAAGTTTGACCGGTGTGCAGAACCGGTCACACTTATTGGAAGTAATGGTTTTGAATTCAGAGTTGTCCTTCTCCTAGATCGGTTGCCACCGTAGTCTATAGGACCCAGTATGGGAGTGAAAGGGGAAAAGATGGCTCCATGCCTTTCCCAAGGGTATTTACACGTGAGTGAATCAAATGAACTTGACTCTCCGATTCCTCAATCGCTAGCCATTACTCCATCGATTATTAAACTAGAAGTGTGAACTAGAAATAAAGAAAAAGAGCCTGGATAGATTTGGGGCTCTTATGTACCTGTTTTTTTTTTTTCCTGTTGCAGCTGCTTTCTAGGCTTTGAAGACCAACTGATTACAGTTCTTCAAATCTGTCCGTATGACCTTTGTTTATACTCTTTGCACGATTGCTATGTGGCCATGTGCTTTGTCTATAGCTATTCAGGTCAATTCATAAGACATACAAGTTGCTACAAGTTTGGGTGTGCCGGTGGTGTAATGAATAGCGGCTCGGAATAAGAAATCAGCGGTCGAATTTCAGTTGGGTTCATTTCCTTCACTTACACGCAAATATCCTTGGGTGAGGTGTAAATTCACGTCATCTTCTCACTAGTTCAATAGTAGGATGTATCTGAAAAGCATTATTATTTACAAGACAAATGTTAATACAATATTCACTCGCAAAAATAATTATTCTTACATTCGAAAATACGTTTCGGCTTTAAATAACCTACCCAAGGTGTGATAAACCATAAAAAAAATAATAAATCTATTGCTTCTTGTTTAGCATTGGGTTTACGGTTCCTTCTAAAGTTTCCTTATTCTTTTTCACTCTCAGTAACACCTTGCGTTTTAGTGGCATTATCGCCTTGCTTGGAGCAAATTGATTAAGAAAAAAAAAATTCCCTAATGTGATTCGAACTCGTATCTCTTATATCGTTAGGCGCCTACAATTTTTTAACGGCGACTTAACGACCGGCTGTTCTTTTTTCTCGTCTTCCTATAACTGACATTTAGTCTTTTCATTTGCCTTTTCTTTACCACCTTTTTTTTAAGAGTCCCTGCAGTTACCTTCCTGTGTCTGTTAACACTAGTGATACATAAGGAGTGATAGACGATCTTGCATATGGCTTCCCTACTGTGAAATGCTTTTGTAAAGTATACAGGTAATAGTTTGAGAGAAACAGTCGATACGTCTACACACAAAAAAAATACATGCCTGGAAAAATATCCAGCCGTTTAATATTAGCGATATATTGGAACTTATCTCAGCGCCTCAGGTTCTCTGAGAGCTGTAATAAAAAGCTACAAAAATAAGATGGGACAAATACGAGTTAAAACTTAATTGACAATGATTCATCAAAGAGATTTGAACACTATTATATATTATACTCTTATAATAGACACCACATCACTGAGGACTAGTAGAATAGTAGCAACATCTAAAATACATAACCCCTGCAACTCGAAAAGAAAATAATGACATCGTCATGATATTTACATTATTTACATTGTTCGAACTGTTTTCCTAATCTTTTTTATCATATTCATGATGTTTCGGCCCTTGTACGTTCCGGCCTTCTTCAGATGATATACATTAGAATTTCGAATTGGACTCTTTATTAATTCCACTGGGGTAGATCGTGAATATGACAATAAAGATGAGGACAACAGTCCGTACCATCTAAGTAGTTACAATACCTCATCACAGAAATATAGACAGATAAAGATGTTGGCATTCCACACTATTTCAAGCAAACGGTTAGCAAAGAAAGACAGATAAATCATAGAAAGTGCAATAACAACTACTGGACTTGAGAAACTTATTTTACCCGAAAATAGTACTGGCTGCTCAATTATCAATTACAATTTTCCCTTATTGGTCCCGGGAATTAGGTTTTGTGAAGTAATACATTTAAACACGTAATAAACCATATGTTTAAATATGAAACATTTTAAAAACTAGAAAAATAGTCGACGTATTACGAGAGAAGCTTTGTTGTAAGTGGTGCTGTATATATGATACATACCTTAAATATAGTAATGCTAATTTCATCAGAGGGTGGATACACTTGGTTCTTGCAGTAAAAATATCACCTGATGTGGAAGTTGCTGTTATAAAAATACGAATATGCTATATCGCTGTTTTAGTAATTAGAATAATTTCTGGTCTTAATAAAAACTCAGACTAAAGCAAGTTGTTAGTTAATATCTCGTATTTGTTTAAACATCTAAAAATGCATTAGGTTGGAACAAAAATTTACAGTTCCTTGTTTTTTTGTAAACTGGAGGCTGAATGAAATCATGTCTTTGTTTCATTTTTTTTAAATAAAAAAATCTGTAGGTAATAACGATGATATTAACAATGACAACGACGTCAAATATAAAGGAAATTAGTCCAGGATATGACGTTAAAATACATCCAGTAGCAAGGCCTCTAATTGGGAATTGGGGGGTTTTCAGGAGCGTGGAACCGCTTCATATCCGTTAACATTCTGGAGGTAATTTATTTGCAAAGCAAAAATGTTATCCTGACACTGTAAGTGCTTCAGATGAATAGATGGTAGCTTGTTTGAATTTTGCAGTTGTGTCGTCATATCCTGCTAATGAGGAAGGAGGGCCTGCAGAATCTGATACTCACGGTTCGAATAGAAGGAAGGAGAGAAAAGGGAAAACAACGCATGACGTACCTAGCGGCCTTAGAAAAGTGGATGACAGAACGTGGTCCGGGGAAGGTGGTAGAATGAAGGAACTTGTTGAGAGCTGGAAGGGATAGAGGGAGGTGGAGAGCCATGATCGCCTACGTCCTGAAAGGAAATGGCGCATAGAAAGAAAGTAGAGGAGTCTTCAAAAAAATGCAGTGGAAAGAAAAGTTGTGCAGTAGAGCGGTGTATACATACAGACACAAGTATATATATATATATATATATATATATACTTGTGTCTGTATTTATATATATATATATATATATATATATATATATATATATATATATATGTATATATATATACTTGTGTCTGTATATATATATATATATATACGTCCTGTCCTGGTTATGACGATAAACTACATCCTGCAGCAATTAGGGACTCAGAGTGGTAGCACCTGTAATGGTTCCAGCTATGGGCAAATAATAAATACCCTAACAAAAATCAACACTATATTTTAGAAGAAAATGACCAACAATACATTTTTATAGTAAAATGACAATCAATGCACCAGCAAAAAATTAAAAAAAAAAATTTTTTTATAGTAAAATTACCCACAACACATTTTATGATCTACAAAATGTATATCTAAGAAAAACATACCTTTATTCAGAAAGTATTATATCATGTACAAAATATCTGTAGTTGAAAGCATAAAATAATGTGTAAAATATTTATTTCATCATTAAATAACCAATAGAGATTGATATGTCGCGAAACAAAATCAATTAACACACACACACTTATGTATGTATGTATGTATGTATGTATGTATGTATGTATGTATGTACTTGTGTGTGTGTGTCTGTGTGTACTTCACTTATTTAAATCTTATTGTCATTCAGCCATAAAAAATGTATTGTTGCTCATTTTATTCTAAAAATGTGCTTACACATAGCTGGGACCCTAAAACATGCTACCGCCTCGGGTCAGAGTGAACCTGGAAACAACAGCAGTTAAGAGGTTGTTCCACGCTCCTCAAAACCTCCGAACTCCCGATTGGAGGCCTTGTTACCGGATGTAGTTTATCGTCATAACCATGACAAGATATATATATGTTTGTGTCTTCATAGATTGCACAGAATTTATATGCTGCTCATACGACGCAAAAATATCAGGAGTGATATTTTGTTTTTTGGCAGAGCTCACTTCTTGGGAGAAGTGTGGATGCAGACTTAAATAATCACGTAATATTTGACGGCTCCTGTTTTTGTTATTTTCATAATTATCAGTTGTTTGTGTAATCTGTTATATAATGAGTCGAATCTACAAAACAATCTGAGTATCAAATATAGAATGGCGCTGTAAATAATAGTTGGTGGGGCAAAGTTAAACAATTGTCACTATTGTATTTGACTACTGATTGCCTTTTGTCATTTTCGTTCTAAATAAATAACTTATTTCTGCTAATTGGAGAAAAAGGATTATCTCTTACTCAAGGCTATGATATGTCATTTTGTTATCGTTTACTTTTTCATCCAATCAAATTTTACCATTTACCGTTTACCATTTTTATCTGTTTATTCGTTTAGCCAAGATTTTAAGCATTTTTCAGTCTTTAACTCCTGTTGATAATTATTTTATCAAACTTTCAAATTTTACAAAGTTACTGCAATATTTCTTTATAATTATAGCACTGGAATATCTAGCCGGAAGGAATTAACATTGAAATTTTATTTCATTTCTTGTGCAACGTCATCAGAGAAGTTAAAAAAAAAATCGAACTGAAACATAAACTCACACTTAGATGAATATCTACATTTTTATGACTTTAAGGCTTTCCAACCGTTTCATGTATTTCTGCTTATAACATGGGAATGTCTGATTGTGAGTATTTTCGCTTCTTAAAATGACCGCTTCAGAACATTGAAGATATGTGAGTAAAAGTGATCCATGAATTTAAAAGTGACATGTAGCAAAACGAATCTTATTGCAAATTCAAGATAATTTTGGAGTCTTTAAGTCACTTAAAAGTATTTTCGTTTTTTAATCAAATGTATTTTTAAAGATTATGTAATCTTTTACATATATTTCGATGATCCTGCCTCTTCCGAATGATTTCCAGTGATGGGGTCGGTTTCTCATCTACCATACGTTTTTAAGCATTATAATCGACAACTGATGGTTGTCCAATTTTGGAGTTTATTTAAAGGAGTAATTACCTACCTTTAAAATGTTTAAGCCAGTTTCGAAAAGTACAGCTATTGTCTCATTTCTTGCACTTTGCGAATTCTGTGAGCATCTTCAGTGAGTTTGATGCACAGTCTGGAAACAATGCCACCAGCCAGCCAGCCCGAATCTCAATTTGTAACAATGGAAGCAAAAGACACGACAAATAATATTGACACTGAAATGATACATAAAAATGATACTTATGAAAATTTCAAGTCAAAGATTTAAACATGATATATAAAATAGAGTAAAAAATCGATAATAATTTTCATAGATCCAAATGGTAAAGAAATACGTTTTAAAGCCGATTATAATCAGAGATCATATCGCATTCACATAAAAAAAAAAAAAAAAAAAAAAAAAATCTAGTGTTGAGGTGATAGCAATCATAGAAAAGAAACTGCAGGAACTCTTACAAAAGAAATGAAAGAGAAGTCTCAGCATAAATTGTAAGAAGACAGAGGAACAGTCCAAGATGGGAACTAAGAATTGGAGATACGAAAATTATACAAGTAAGAAAACAAATTTCTGGGGAGAGTTTTAACAGAGAACGGAAAATGTGAAACAGAAATCCGATATGCGCATTACAATAGTGAATAATGTAATCTAAAAGCTAAACAAAAAACAGATATAATTCTTTAGAAGCAAAGAACAGGGTGTTCCAGTGTTATATAATATCAGTCCTTCTATATGACACTGGATGCTGGACAATCCCCTTAGAGATGAAGAAGAGACTTGAGGCAACAGAAACGTGGTTCTAAAGGAGGATGCTGGAAATACCTTAGACGGAACATGTGTATATTTTAAGGAAAATGGAAACAAAAATGATGCTTATAATTAGAATTAGAAAGAGACAATTGAAAGCTCCTAGACGCATAATGAGTAAAGAAGTCTTCTCCTCTTCTCATTCACATATTGAAGGCAAGAGAGACAGAGAGAAACAGTGAGTAATCTAACTAACGAGTAGAAGAAAGTGTAGGATGAGCGATGAAAAGACAAACCTTACTAAGAACTACAAAGGATGGGTCGTAAAATAATGTAATTTTCAAACTTCACTCACCTCTCATAAGGTCAGTCCATCGACTTTAAAACAGGATAATCTAGGCGCTAAATACAAGGTGGGGCCTTAATAATTAGGAGTAGAAATTTTTCTCAGGTTACAACGAAGTTGGTGGGTCAGAAAATCATTTAAAGGATAAGAAATCGCGAAATAAATAAACATGATGATCTTAATCAAATTACAAACTGGAGATGGTCGGAAAACTTTCTCAAAATAAAAATTTTCCAAGGCTCTTAATTATCAGTAATGTCCTTTTCGCAGAATAGGTTGTTTATAGATATAATCGGCTTGTGTTGTTTTAATATATATTAGGTTGGTGCAAAAATAATGACGGTTTTGACGTTAAAAACTACGTCAAAGCCGTCATTATTTTTGCGCCAACCTAATACTTGTACAGGGTATCGAATAATAATTTTGCCGGATTACTGATAGTAACATTAGAATACACGTAACAGCAAACTATTTCATATTACCGTTAAAATACCCTATAAATCAGTACATGGTGGTTAATAAAAGAAAAAGAAAAATTAATTGAAACTCAAGTGAAATTTAAATGAAACGCAAGAAACTCTCTTGCCTTATAAAGAAACTTCAACATCTCTACTTTAAAAGTAAAGCATTAAATAAAATATATACATTATGTATAAATGATACAAGCTTAGCACAGTAAAGGTGCTGTTAAGGTTTTTCAGAAGTTTTACTTTTTTTACTTATGAACAATGTACGATGTATTTGACTCACTCCTCAGGAATCACTTCTTGTGGTCATTGGAATTGTGTCTGTACAAAAAGACAATTGAAATGCTTTATCAGCGTGTGAAATTGCTAAAAATCAGCCGGCACCACCAAACTGTTGTGGTAGATTCACGCATCGAGTTGAAAACTCCGTTATTACTCCCGAGAAAATAAGTGTCGTTCTAATGAATGAACTGGATTATTGATTGAGTCGGATTATTGATTGAGTTGGATTATTGA
Organism: Acanthosepion lycidas; assembly: GCA_963932145.1. NCBI lineage: Eukaryota > Metazoa > Mollusca > Cephalopoda > Sepiida > Sepiidae > Acanthosepion > Acanthosepion lycidas. The sequence goes on along the minus strand of OZ010571.1, from coordinate 65,591,233 downwards.
TTGAGTCGGATTACTGATTGAGTCGGATTACTGATTGACGTTTGTTAATGTCCAACCCGTACATTTAAATATTGTAAATTTTACCGACAGTCGAAAGAACCAATACGTTTGGAGTCGAGATATTGAGAACTTAATGATTCCTTCAAACGTAGTCAACCAGCTTAATTAAATTTTCCAGAACACAAGATTATGAACTAACCTAGGGTGCAAGCTTATTACAAAGTAATCGTAACTGTCAACACCACGAACACAAGATTTTTATGCCTTATTGTCATAACTTTATTGTATAAAATTTATCTTTTTTTTAAAAAATTATATTATAATTTATGACACCATGCCTGGGTCAAATGTTGACTGACTAACTACTTTTTATTTCTAAAGAAAGAAAAATGTTTTCATGTGAAATAATTTAACTGGTTTGCGTTACTTATGGAGTGAGAGATGAAATTGTAAGCTCGGATGGGATTGGTTGTTAGGTAGTCTTAAGTCTTAGATCTGTTTAACTTGAGTGCTTTTTTCATTTGATAAAGGGATTGTTCGTTGAAATGAGTGACACAAAGCAAATTTTTACAGGTCAGTTTTGTTTTGATCAGTGATATAGCACAATTTCAGATAGAATTGACGATGACACTTGTGATAATCAGGTCAAATCAGGGTAAGATTCCGGAACATGGAAAATGTTCCACTGACGGTAGATATGAGCGAGGCAAGGCCACAATTTTGCCCGCCAGTGAGAGATGGGCTAGCATGAAACTTCTTATGACACAGGGCTGTCCCACAACCAGCCACCAATCTGCCACTGGATGGCATGCCACTAGCGTTTACCGCTGATGGCCCGCTGTCGTCGCGGCAATGTTACCACTGGAGGACCGCTAGAGGCCCACCGGTGACCCGTCAGTGACCCGCCGGTAGCTGGCACAAGAGTATCTTTGGCGTTGCCATCGGCGGCCCGTCAGCGGGCCACTATCGGCTTGCGTATAGGGATTATTTTGATTGATCCACCATTGGAAAGCTTGGAAGCTTTTCCTCCTCTCCTTCAAGATGTATGACATAAGACCATTGGTCAGGCATTATTATTGTCTGACCAATACCACTGGTCAAGCATTATTATTGGATGGACAATCAGTGCAATGTAATTGGGGTTTGTACCCCCTAAAACAGTTGCTGAAATATTAGCAATTAATTTCCCGGCGACACCGGTGACTTTAGTCTTTCACAGGCCTAGCCAGGAAGGAGAGCAGTCAAGCCTGATCTTTGACAGTTCCTCACCAATATTCCTGTGGATACTGAACCGCAAAAACATAATGCGGGGCAAAGGTTTGGTGCATAGTAATCTCTCTATATTATAGAAGCGAAGGTAAAACGATTCTGTAAGCGAAAATTTGGCTTTTTGAATCATGTACATTACCCGAATATATTTCATATTGTTTTTTGCAACGGTGTTGCACCATACGTGCTCATATATGAAATAAGACATACGGCATTGAGATACTGAGTGTCTCTAGTCGTAAAGAGTAAAACAAACCTGTGACTTTCTGAGGGCAAGGGAGTTGTTGCTTCAAATTTTAATTTTGGGCAAGCATTCGTAATATAAGTTGGAGACGGTACTGACTAAACTATAAACTAATTATCTCACGGAGATAATGATTAGCTTATCAAAGTTTACGTGTTTTAAATATTTAAAATTCGATGGCATCGGGGGGAATTAAGCAAAGTAAAATTTTGATTTTAAATCAAAATAAAGGACATTTTACTTGTCAGTCAGTCTTATATATTTTATTTCTGAAGAAAGATTGAGGTCAATCTGAAATATCAAATATATATATAAATAAATACTTTCATAAAAAAACATTATTATTTTTTAATTTGCAACTTTTTCTATATATACATATTAAGAAAGTATACGTGGCTTCTCATTATGCTATATATATATATATATATATATATATATATATATATATATATATATATATATGCAGAGACCAATATAATTAATGTAGACATAAACATACACACAGTATATATATAATTACTTTTATCATAATTATCATATTCTACCGCATGTAAGACGTACCATAATTTTAGAATGAAATATATCGGGATTATGAAACCTGTAACATATAAGTCTTAGCCTCGAAGTCGATATTCTGTCGTGTATGGCATGTGTAATTTTGAAAATCATATCACAAAAAAATGTGACTTATTTACCAGAAAATTGAGCATGACATCTGTTTGTTTTTTTAAAAAAAACATTGGAGCAAAGATTAGAATAGGGATTTTTAGCGTCTTTTTTAGCGTTTAAAATAAAATGTTTTGGACATTTTTAAAAAAACAAATAATTGTCGGATTTTAATGAAATTTTCTGCACTTATTCACAAATAAATGAAATTATTCTTGAATTTTTTTTTTTTTTTAGAAAATCTTTGTAAAAATGTATTTTTTTTTTTACATTTGTTACCCCATTTAATTTTATGGAATTTCGAGAAATTAAAATTTCACCTTCTACGTATTTATATTATTGAAAAGCATGACTCCTTGGAGAATTTAAATAATGAATTTGTTTTTGTCAAATAGAGACACCATTACCGAAAATCTGCTCTGAACTGTAAAATAAAAAATAAAAAAATAAATAAAACTACGACATTATTTAATTAAAATAGCTTTTAATTGTTTTTATAAATAAGATATCACACTATTTTCTTAAGAAAAAAAAAGATGAATAATGAATTTTTACAAGAATTAAAATTTTTATTAGACGTTTACTAAATTTAAAATTTAAAAAAATGCTGTATTAATTCCAGCCTTTTAGATAATATTATTAAGTGAAAACTACATTTACTAATCATAAATAGGAAAACTTAATGCAAATCATCAGACACCAACATTTTAAAAAGAATTTTGAATTTTTTCTATGTGTATAAATGTGCAGATATTTTAAATTACGGGTGACCATCCACGACATTATCAGAAAATAAGAGCGATAACTATAGTAAATTTAAAGTCAATATTTTCTAAAATTTAATAAAACATTAGATTACAGAGAATATTTTCCTAAATTTTGAAGGTTAATGAGTACTTAAAAATTAAATAAAAAAGGCACTCATGTCATTTTCCTAAATTATATTTTACAGATAAAATCTCGAGAGAACAACATTAGATCTGTCATCAGGCTGTTATCACGTGAAAACGGCTATTGTCGTGTGTAAAAATGCATTTCTGCGATATTTAAAACATAAAGTAAATAATATTTGTTTCAAATTGGATTAAATCGGCTAATATTACTTAAAAAATGTTTCAGAGAAGGACAAACCATCAATGTATGATTAGCAGCAAGATGTTTTGGCTGTTTGATTAATTTCTTACGGTTTATCAAACCTTTGTGGGTTATTTAAAACTGAAACACATTTCGGATTGTAGGAAGTTGCTGACAGTATTCGCTATTCCCAAGAGACCCTTCGTCTAAGTCCTGGCCGGCCTCGACGTTGCTCAACTTCGGTGATCGAACGAGAACCGGTGTTTTCTGAGTGATTTGATCGTAGACTATCATCAAGAGAAACAAATGGAATTGCGAGCTACGAATTGGAGACATCGAAATCAAACAAGTACAGAAGTTTAAATATCTGGGTGTTGTTTTTTGTAAACTATATAAAATGTTTAAAAAAATTCAAAGGCACATTGGAATAGAAAGTTTTAAGAAACAGAAAAAATGACGTTAAACCAAACAAAAAGAGAGCTGAAAGGCTTTGGTAATATCACGACTTCTATTATGGCAGTGAATATGGGAGAATTTCCTCGCAGATAAAGAGGAAACTTGAGGAAAGTGAAATGTGGTTATGCAGAAGGAATGTGAGAATACATGGAGAAATTTTAAGGAAAATAGATTCGAAATGGAATTAGAAAATTACTTAAAATTTCTGGGATAAATAATGATGAAATATGACTTGGAGAATATGACACTCACAGGACACACTGAGAAGAAGCGGAGAAGAAAATATCAAATAATATCCCTATCGATTTTGTAGAAATAAACTGAAGAAAAAGAAACTTAATGGCGTATTAAAGAGACAGACATTACTTAGAGTTCCATAGGATAGGAATTTGTGGAAAGAAATCACCACCCTCGTCATGATGGAACACAGAAGGAAAAGTCCAGGATTACTATTTTTTGAAGTGATAGCAAAACATTATACTCAAAATGAAATATTCCCTTTAATACGATTCGTTGCCAAAATGAGTTTCTTTATTGTGAGTGTAAACGTTTCTTGTTCGATGCTTTTTCTATATTTCAGCGTTTTTTCAAAATAGTATTTGAAAAATTAAAATACTGTTTATAAGAAGAGCCTCCAAATCCAAATAAGGCATGGAATGTCGAGGAGCTATTTTTAAAGGATTAAGCGAAATGAGGTCTAGTGTAGCAGTCTATGAACAAGTGTTGATGTATTGGAAGCTGAAAGAAAGCATTACCCATATTTGTTGACTTCTTTTCCTCATCGGCGAGGAAATTGTCCAGCATTCAATGCCATATAGGAAGAATTATATTACGAAATTTTCTAATTTATTAATACTTTGTTTAACTTTTGGAAGTCATTATCCCTTATTCAAATACACCTACGGATTTCGGTGTCGCATTTCCCCAATCTATTAAAAAACTCCCAAACAGTTAAATTTCTGTACTTATTTGATTTTGACATTTCAGCTTTGTAGGTCGCATCTTGGGCTACTCCTCTTATATTCCGTCTTATTACAATTAGTAGTTAGTCCTTTTTCATCACGGTTCTCCTGTGCATCTTATGATGTTAAGATTGTGCCCACCAATAATAACTCATTGGTAGAGCTTCTGTTATGATCGCTTCGATATAAAGGTTAAATAAATCTGGTGAGAAGACCTATCTTTGTCTTACGCCCCTTTCTATTTTGTGCGCTCATTTCATTTTTTATCAGTAAGCTGGTAGTTTGTTCGCTGTAAATGTTCTGGATTAATCTAATATCTTTCCTAAGTAAATAAGTTTCCCTGGCAATTTAAATGAGAATTCATATTAATTTATGATTAATAAAAATGGTAGGTAAACCCTTTATGTTTTCTAATATGCTTACCCACTAGCTTTTGGAAAAAGTGATGTAATCTTTAACTAGTGAAATTACTGAACATTACACAATTAAAATCCTAAGAAGAATAAGCGATATTATTTGTCCTGATTCGGCAGCTCGGCTTCAGTCAGATTCCCACCGCCGTAAAGTTGCCTCCCTGTGCCTTTTTTTTATAGATATTTTCATGGTAATTGTTCGGACGTGTTCTGTGCTATGGTACGTAGACTTTATGATCTTAAGAGCCGTACTAGAATGGCAACGAGGTGTCATCAATTTACTACTGACATGGCTAGATGGAACCGTAAGTTCTATGTTAACAGTTTATTTTCCCGCACTTCTCGCTTATGGAACTTCCGTCCGATTCCACGCGTTCCAGTCACCTTTAATCTTCAAAATTAAAATGCAATGTCAATCACTATCTGCTGTCTTCCTGATTGCTCTTCTTTTGCTCTTGTCATGTTTTTGTTTTCTAATTCTTCCACATCCAGTAACCCCCTTGTGTTTTAGTGGCTTTACTGCCTTGCTTGGGGCGAACAGGATTAAAAAAAAATATGAAAATGTTGTTATAATTTTATTGGAGTGATCCATTAATATATTCACGTGCATCAAGTAATTAATCAATTTGTTCCATAAGTTTAAATTTAAATGGCAACAATGAACAGTCGTAAGGAAGCAAGAAATACTTAGAACAGCAAGAGACGGAAAGTTCCGGGGAACAACACATACATACAGAAACATACATGATATATTTTAGGCAGCAAGGAATCATCCAAACAATTTTTGTTTAAATTCAACCGACAAAGTCTATTTGTTAAATTCTTTATTGCACTTTTTCAATGTTTGAAATACGGTAGATCCAAATCTAAATTTGGGATAAACTGTTCAAAGTTCACTTTTGTTCAGTTTGTCTTCAAGCACTTGCGACTATTATCAAGAACTGAATCTTAATAGAATACAGGAGATTTTATCAACTACTTCCTGGTGTTTTCTTTTGTATTTCGTTGGGTTGAACGCAAAAATTCAAGTTAATTTAAATATACGCGTAATTTAATATTGACGTCAGGTGTAAAACGGTTTCACAGTATTCAAGTGTACAGGGAAAACTTTATCAGTTAGTTATATATAATATTAAAATACTGTTTCCTGAGATGAGATACACTTTATTTAATGTGGCTTAGTTCTTTTGTGGCTTTTACCAGAAAAGAATTGTGGATAAACTGTCCAAAGTTCACGTTTTGTTCTATTTTGTTCAATTGCGTTCAATTGTTATACATAGGTTAACTTGTGATAATTCGAATCCCAAGCCTCTAAAAAAATCCAGTTTATAGCCAACAAAGTTTTATCTACCATATTGACAACACCCATTTCTTGATAATGACTGAGACGGTTGAAACAAAACGAAACAAAACATACATTTTGGACAGTATACCCACAGTTTTGATCCCAATGTATATCTTATTCAAAAATTGGAAAAATTAAGATTAAAGAGGTCGTCCTTGTTGAATTTCCCAAATTTGGTTTATATATATATATATATATATATATATATATATATATATATATATATATATATATGACCAGTTTTAAAATAAGCTGCCTTACCCCGGTTCCTTTTTCATTATTCTTCTATATAATGCGTAAGAACGCACACTGATACAGGTGTTTAAATCCAATTCCGTACATTTGGTGGATTTTCTAACCACCAAATGTTTCAAGTTAAGATGCCTTTGATAAGTAGCATCTTTCATGATCTTTCTGCATTCGTAGCACCATCGTTCGAAGGACGTTCCGAAAACTTGTAGATCGTTTTCTTAATGCATGCAAAGCATTCGGACATACCATTTGGCGGAAGTCGTCCATCATCCTCTTTCTCTTGCAATGTAAATTAAAGTTGTCAAGCAAAAATCATCAGTTCACCAATTTCAAACTATAACTAACGAGTGGAAGACTCAAATATGTAAAAGCTTTTAAGCATTTAAGCAGAAAAGTGAATTCTAATGGATAACTCGATGATTAGATCGAGTTATTTGAATAGGCAAAGATACCAGTGCGATTGGAAAACTCCGTCATCGGGTCTGGAATGAGAGGAGTATAAACCGAGTTACAATAATCCAAGTATATATCTGTTGTTCATAGCATGCTATTGTGGGGAACAGAATCCACGGCGCCATATTCGATCACGTAGGAAAAATAAACATAATCATCATTATCATCCACATCGTCTCCTCGTGGGTTTGTTTGCTTATCGTTGGAAGGACTTAAATAGCATATAAGACATTATCAATGCTACTGATTTAGTTGTTGAACTTGCATGCGTTGAACTCGACGGGTAAATCCACCATTATATCATTGCATATATATATATATATATATATATATATATATATATATATATATATATATATATATCCAAGTATAGGGTTGGTGTAGACGGAATAAAATTCCTATAACCAAAAACACTATTCTTAAACGAGCGCTCAATATAGTGTAGAGCAAATAGTATTTATTCAAAAATTATAACATAAATATGATGAATATTAGGAATAGAAAAGAATTATAAAATTCACAATGCTTATTAAAAATCTCTTTGCTAGAAGAGTTACCACTGATTCTATATTCTGTGTAGAAGGGTTAATTCTGCCCTTAGAAATAGTGGTTATAAAGATACAACTATTGAATATAGAAATCCTCTTAATTATGATCGTAATAAGAAAAGTAAATCTCGGAAGATCATCTGGTTTATTCTCGCTTTCAACTTAATGGTTAAAACCAAATTAGGACATAAATTTCTAAATCTTATCAAAAATCATTTCCCCAAAACGAATCCGCTTAGTAAAATATTTAATAGAAAGACTATTAAATTATTTTTGTCCGGATAATCTCGAGAAAATAATAAAAAAAACAAAATAAAAAAGCATTCAACAAGTATAGGAATTCAAAGGGCATGACAAATTGTAATGATGCGTTTAAGAATACTAAGAATAATAATATAAATACTAGCGGATGTAATTGTAGGAACCCCAATGATTGCCCGTTGCAAAATAATTTCCAAGTATATCTTAGTACTATTTCTACACTTGAAAACCCAAATATTAAAAAAATTACATTGGCAGTACTAAAAAAACGTTTAAAATCCGTTGGTAACAACATGTGCTTTCCTTTAATAACAGTTCTCAAAAATATAGTACTTCGTTAAGTACTTTTGGAATTTAAAGGTGAAAAACAAATCTATTGTTAAATGGAAATTAATTAGAAGAGCTCGAACATGTAATTCTTTATATGCACCATACTATATTTGTCTCAATGAAAAACTGGAAATCGTTAAATTTAGAGAAAGGATTAATCTATTAAATCAAAGGAATGAACTAACTGTTAATTGCAGACATTGCACATCATTTACCTTGCAATCTGGGTAGAAGTGTTATTGGGTTAGATATTAGAAGGTATTATTAGTTTATATTACTATTATTTTTTACTATTATTATTATTAGTATTTGTGCGCATGTCTGTCGAAGTATTAATTTTTTTTGGCTATATGTATATTTATATGTGGATGTTTATGCTTATGTATTTGTAATTCTTTTTATACATATGTATATATGTGGCTGTCTGTATATGTGTGTGTATGTATACATATCCTATTTTTCTTTCTTTATTTTGTTTATAACCTGATATATGTTGTTCAACTATTTATGCATCTTCGTTATTTTGTTTCTTTTACCTTTATTTGATTTCCCTCAACTTTTTTTTATCTATATGTACTTGTATGTAATTTTTGATGGGCAGTTCGTGCCGTTTTTTAAAACCCTTTATTATACATTTAACACCATCACTTGATAAGACACCAGAAGCGTTGAAACAAAATAGCTATTTTTGTAGTGATTTTATAACATATTTATGTTATAATTTTCGAATATATATATATATATATATATATATATATATATATATATATATATATATATTCCGTTCCATTTTTTAATAACTTTATAATATTTTAAAGCTAATGCTCAATTTAATTTGAAATTTCTGATTTTAATTTTATCGTAAATTGAAGGTTAATTATTTCATATTGATTTTTGTTTGATCTAGTATTAACTTTAAGCAAATAATGGTTTGTATTTAGAATATAGGGAATGATTTTTGAATTTTCATATACTTGCATTATGATAGGTCATCATAGGTTACGTCTTTATTTCACAATCACTTAAAAGGGGGGAGGGTACCCCATACATAAAACAGAGAGTTAATTTTCAATCACCCTGCATTTATACATGCATATATATATGCACACACACACACACACACACACACACACACACGCACACACACACACATATATATATATATATTGTGAACATAGAATTCAAGACTGCATAACGTCCGTCAATTTCACGTATGAAACTCACCGTGCAGTGTTGAACTCTATATCTGCAATCTACAAATATCTTATCCCCAATATTGAGCACTTTTCATCTATAAATATCGCAAATTTTAAACAATATCTATCTATCTATCTATCTATCTATCTATCTATCTATCTATCTACTTTTTATTACTATAAACGCTATTTTTAGTGAGCATAAATATTTGAGTTGCTATCACTGATTTTTATTTTATTTTATGAAACAGCGAAATTAATAAGAAACGGACCTTTTTTCCATCCAGGAAAATCACTTTTGAAGACAAATTGTGCTTTTACTAGTGGCCAGTTTGACAGGAGAACGTTTGCATTTCCTATTTAAAGAAAACACGTCTCTTGTTGGGATTTCTGCGAATCTATATCTGCCAGCTTCAGTTTCGTACCCAAAACGTAGAAAGAGTAATTTTTTAAAATTACTTTTCATCCTTCATTATTTCTTATTACTATAAATGTCAGTTTTAGTGAGTGAACGTCTTTGAGTTGCTGTCTATGTTTTTTAATTTTATTATACATGGAAGTAAATAACAGGCAGCCGAATATATATATATATATATATATATATATATATATATATATATATATATATATATATATATATATAATGTGGAGAAACTATGTGGTTTTGAATCAGTCATGCCGACTTCGAAGTTTCGTGAGCGCATTTCATTAATGCTTTCACTCTCCAGGGCTGCTGGCTTTTCTTGATCGACTATATCCTGAAATAACATGCTAGCATCCCACCACAGGCACTTGCAGACATGCACACACGCTGTTTTGTTCTTTTAACTGTTCCACATGTTATCACTTGGATTAATTCCAAAAACTCTTGTCTATGACACTTATTACACCCAGCTTTGATAATGATTGTTTTGTTTTTGAACTTAAATTTTAAATCAGTGCAAATTCAGTTTTCATAAGACGCGATACACACAATCGAACGTACAAAATATTTTTATAATAGCTTATAAGGTTTTGTTGTTATCTACGCAATAAACAGGATCTCTGAAACTTTCAGTTTGGCTGTGATGGAAGAAAACAGACGGACAGATTTCGGTATAGTTGTAAAATAAAAAAGGGTTAAACAGTTATCTGAAATACACATTTTCTTTTCTGCTATATCTGGACTGTACTCACCCATTCCTCACTTTTCAGTTTTTATAGAGTTGAAATCATCCACGCGACCTTGTGGGTGATGAATTGTTACCAATCCTAGAACTCCTTTCACACAGATGAAACGTCACTAGCCTTTCGCTACTCTATTGCTATTTCCGTGGCAAATGTTCCTTAATTCTATAAGTTCCAAAGACACGCCATTCCACATTCACGGGAACGAACCATCCCCATTCTCTCCGTATTTCATTAGTAAGAAAGAAGTTCTACCGAGACAGTTTCTTCTCAAGAACCGCTACTTTGTGGAACAGACTCCTGTGAGGATGCTTTCCCGACCACTTCTATTTTGACCTCTTCAAGTATAGGGTTTATATTTAGTATTGGGATTATATTTTCACATATATCTTCATAAACTGCGCTTCTTACATCGTAATTTTACAGCTTAAACAACAATTCCTCCAGTATTTTTTTGCCTCGGCTGGCTCTTAGGCCTTGTATTAAATGAACATTAGTAAAAAAAAAAATCCATGAGAATGCATATTATTCTCTCGGATCCCCTGTATTATTAATAATCTGACATTTTCCGCCTCGTGAGTTCACTAGAGTGGACAGATTTTACAATTTTGATTACGAAACGTGTATCGCTAGGCTTCATGACATAATCACTGACTTCTTCATTTGAATAGCTGAACCATCAGTTAATGTTGTCCTTCTCTAATGACACCCGAAAAGAAAAAAAAAAGAAGCTTTTGTCGCTGATATAAAGATCTTTTATTCTGTCAATGATTTCATTAAACGAATTTTGCTGAGATGAAGAAACGATATCTTGATTAACGTTGTTGTTCCGCGATAAGACTGAAAGTATGCACAGTCAACAAATCCTTAACTACAAGAGATTAATTCTTGCCTTTTATCTCATTTAACTAATGTCAGTTGGAATTCAAACTTTTTCGTTTTAGCCGTTAGGTCAAATCTGAACCATGAAATGTAACCTGGTGTCTGTTAAAAATTATACTCCCTCCTATATTTTTCTTTTTGTCTTTTGTTCTGTTACACTCACTTGAACAATGACAATGTAAAATTTATACAGTGTGTATCAGTTATTTGGGTTATGAGGTAATCATATTATATAGCAGAGAAAACAATATATTTTTACAGAATTTAGTGTACATGTTCTTACATACATACACAAAATATAAGTCTGTTCATTATAACCGATTATAACATAAATCGATTAAGGCTTCGATTAAGGCTTCGATACGGCTTCTAAACCGATTGATTCTGTTTATCAGGTGCACTTTATTTGTGCTGGCCATGAATTCTTCAGTAGCAATCTTCAGAGAGTCTTTGCTATATTTTTTATCATTTCACTACAAGTAAGGCGATAATGCCACTAAGACGCAAGTGAAAGAAAACGAGAAAACTTTAGTAAGAAGAAAGAATAATAAAAGAACAGGATTCAGGAAGACAGAATATGGCGATTGACGTAGCATTTAAATTTTTGAAGATCGTAGGGGAAAGGTGAGCAAAATCAGGAAGTGTGTTCCACAAGCAAGAAATACGAGAAAAGAAAATATTAGTATAAATCTTACGGTTACAGCAAGCTATTTGAACTGTCTAGAAGTGCGCTTAAATTCATGCGGTCGAGATCAGGCATATTTTTTAGTCTCCTTCTCATCGTAATAGACGTCCCTCCCATAGGGTTCAAATCAGCCACCCCAGGGCCTTGCCGACTGTGTCAGAGGGAGCAGAGTTCTGTTTATACACGTACAACTTCTCACAAGCTACTTTCCAGATCCAGAGAGCCTGACAATGGTGTCCAGTATCTAAGTGTAAGCGAGTGCATGGACCAAGAGGCCCTGTGGGGAAACAAAAAGTGGCCCTCATTGCTCACAACCCCTAGGATCAACACAAACCATTGGAATTTGCTATGCATAATTATGGGAAATTCAGTGGGGTTGGTACACATCCATCCGACATTCCTTCTGTTTGTTGGTTTTAACAGGGAACAAATTTTTTCTAATCTGAGAAAAACTGTAGCGGGTTTTCCTTTCCGGGTAGTATTGCACTAACTTCTCCTCTTAACGTAAGATTTGCATCTGATGTCTTCACGCAGCATACGTCAAATTGCTGATACCAACACACGATGATGATTAGCATTGATTTTCTAGATTTCTCTTTAATTTTTAAAAGAATTAACTCTTAATTAATTCTTAATTCGTTGATTCTTTTTAAATCCCTGGACTTGATTAATTCAGTATTCGATAAAGATTTTTTCTCTTTTGGTCATAGGAGACACAGTCTAGCCATAAGAACAGAGTTCTTTTCTTATCTTAAACGCAAAGGACCTGGCGATATTTAAGAAGTCTGCTATCACAGAATCCTCTGTGTTCGGCGTTAGAACAGAGAGAACGGTACACATTTTCATCTGCGTTAGAATCTAACCTTCTATGGTGGTACGAAAAAGAAGGAAGAAAATTTGGTCACTTATAGTGTTCTGAAGGTGTGTTCTCAAGAAAAAAACTTTTTCTACAGAAAATTTTAGTCCAATATGAAGGATAGATCTGATGTCACATAATTAAAGCAATTTAATTTTGTAGCTAAAACGAAGACAATATTAATTTACAATACATCATACCCGAGGAAGACTGGGACACATAACGCCAACGCGTTGCTATAATAGCAAAAAGATAAGACATTATTTTGAATATAAAGTGTTTTGTTTGATTGATTTATTTTATTAGGTTGGTGCAAAAATAATTTCGTTTTCTAACATATGTTACTATGTGAAAAAACGAAATTATTTTTGTACACAATACAAGGCTAGAGAACAACTCAAGCTTGCAGGTTATAGTCGAAATGGTAATGACGAAGGCGATTATTCAAGATCAGTCGTTATCTATCCTCCTTATCCTAATGATCTCCACGTCCTATTACATTCTCTTCACACATCTTATTCATCACTTCAACTGTAATTGTCTGTGATTGGATTTGGAATTTGTACTCGGTTCAAAGAGGCACGGTCAAGTGCAGAAAAATGGCAACCTATTGCGGGAAAAAATCTGCCTCGTCAGTCATGTATCGAAAGATACGTGATCGCCTAAGAGCGTATCACGCATAGTACATAACTGACTGATCCGTTTCAACAATTCAATCAGGGGACTTTTGTCCTGGACCGGCAATGTTGCTCTCCAAAACCATATCTCTAATTCTTCCACTCAATCTTTAGTCTGAAAACGAAACCTTCATGAGTTGGGGAAAATTATTTCAGTTGCCTAAATTATCCTTTGAAAGTTGCTTTCAAGAGGTGACGCGACAAAGGTTAATGGTGATGTCAACTATTGCTCCATTTAAACCCTATAGGTACTTGTAAGCGACGACCGACTACTTCTAAGGGTCAGTGTATTTAGAAGAACATATTTCTTTCAGGTGTCTGGTTACAAGTCGATTTGCATATGTACATACAAGTAGGATTAGGGAAAGGAATATGGTGTCCTTATTCTCCAACTTACTTACTAACACAGCCAGCTGAGTTTTTTGATCTCACCTATAATAAAAATAGAATAGTGGATAGTATTCTTACCCAACTCTTGGTAGGTCTTGCGTCCAATCAGTTCAGAATCATCTCCATATAGCGATGTCTACTGTCAGTATGAATAGCGGGGTTGTATTAGGTTGGTGTAAAAATAATGACGTAATAATGTCGTTTTTGACGTTAAAAAATACGTCAAAAAACGACATTATTACGTCATTATTTTTGCACCAACCTAATATTTATCGCTACCTTGCTAAGCCTGTCGTGTAGCTTACAGCACCTGGTATTCACTAGCTGATCCTTATCTGAGTATTGACGAAGAACAACTTTGCTTAACTTCAGTGATCGAACGAGTACCGCTGTTTCAACTTGATATGGCCGTAACCGACGGGTAGTATTAAATAATAAAAACAAAATTATAACTGTATTTTGGCAATGATCTGACCTAGAACAGGTTAGTGGTCCTTTTTCACCCTATTCTAATAATTAAACCCTGTAAAGTGTAAAGTCAAACATCAGATGATTCGAGGTGGGAATTCAGGTTATTGTAATTAAATGCTTTTCGTTTTTCCAACAGACCATGAGTAAAACCAAACCTTAGCGTACTTTTAGCATGCGCGTAAAATCCAAATTACTTAACTTGGCTATCTACGCTTTTCACATCAACTTACCAACTTAATTCTCATTCTAAACGGCCAGTAGGTATACATTCACTTACTTGTAAAATTCACACTTGTAACTCTCTTACAAGGATACACTTTACAGGAATGTTAGGAATGCTAAGATTTTATTCGGCATGTTGATGTTAAATGTTTTAAAAGTTATTTCGTAAATTCAAGACTTTCATTCTTTGCTTAGAAAACTTATTTAGCTAATTTTTTGCTATATGTATTTTGCGTATGGGAGAATAGCCTAGTGGATATTGGTTGGTTCGTGGATTTGACGGCATAGTAATTGTGAGTTCAATATGCGGGTTGGGTAGTATAGACCTGGAAACAAGTGCGAACAATGACTGGTTAGAGATGAAAAGACATGACGATTTTCTAAGCGTAATTTAGATGTGGCACAAGGCCGAAGGTATTAGGCACTGAGTGAGGATCGAACTCACTATTCAGCAACAACTATTCTAGCGAAACCAGCTTGTTAACCATTACACCATATCGAGATGCCTAAAGCTAAAAAGACATGGAACGTGAACGAAAACAATTTACGTCTCCAGAGAATAAAAAGAAAGGCACAGTTCAAAATATCCAGAAGCTTACCCGAATCGAGAGACACCCGAGGAAGACTGGGACACATAACGCCAAAGCGTTGCTATAATAGCAAAAAAGATAAGACATTATTTTGAATATAAAGTGTTTTGTTTGATTGATTTATTTTATATTTTTCAGACTTAGTGGCGCAGGTTATTCAAAGATTTACACACTCATTTTGAAGTATATGATTTTATTTAGTTACATAACAGAAAGCTTTATATTAGATCGTTTATTAACGGAAAATGTTTAAGCAAATTTATTCAAAATGTAATGATTTTAAGTTGGCTTTGGCACATATTTCGTCATTGAAAAAATAAATTCACACTATACAGCAAGAATCTGTTATTGTTACTTGCCCCGTGGTCGTGAGAGCGCTGTGTAGTGTATTACCGAAATTTCTTTCATTAATAGCCTTGGGGAAGAATAGGGTCTAACTTTATGAAGAATCCGAAAATGTTGATGTGAAGAACTTAGATTTATTCAGTCTCCGATTCGTGCTTACATTAATTCCTGATTTATCGCTTTTTCCCCTTCGTGATTTTGAACATATAACAGGTAATTTGAGTATCGAAACTTCCCAAATAATATTCCTGTCAAAATTCGGTTTCTTCGGTGAAATCGTCGAATTCTATTTTTAAATGATACTGCCCCCCAGTCCTTGAAGATTTTCCTCCATTCATACTCCTGTGAATAATTCTTCTTTTTCTTGCACATAGGCCAACAATAATGAAGAATAGCCCATTTAAAGTTCTTCTCTAAGAATAGGTAGGAGGGGATATTTGTGTTCTACGATAATATTTTGCATAAGTTTCCTAGTAGAAAAAGGCAAGTATTAAATGATCTACTTTTAAATAAAGATTTTATAATTTGTATGTGTTCTCACAGTAAATGTTGTATGGAAATGGTGGTATCTGCACACATTCTATATTTTATTTGTGTTCCAACGCTACATGTTTTGTTTGGTTTGTTTAACGGCATATCAAATCCTTATGCGTCATCTAATGCCAAAATTTTATTTTCTCGAGAAGTTTGGTAATTTTTTTTCCAATAATGTATTATTGGTATTTTTTTTCTTTTTCTTTACTATGAAAATGTATTATTAGTATTTTTTTTCTAATTTATTTTTATATTTCCACGTTTAGACCCCAGTTTGGGGGTTCATTATTTGCATATAGCTCGGGCCCTAACAAATGCTACCACTCTGGATCATGGGGAACCTGGGAACAACAGCAGCTTAGCGGTTGTTCTATGTTTTTCAAAACCTCCCAATCAGAGGCCCTTCTGCCGGATGTAGTTTATCATCATACCCAGAACAACGCTATATGTAGAATGGAAATGTTGTTATCTTCACAAATTCTATATTTTATATGCATTCTCACGGTAAATTTAGTACAGAAATGGTGCTATCTGCACACATTCTATACATATTTTTGTATGTTCTGTTTCACTATATGCATAATCATCAGAATGAATAAGAATTTTGAAGCATTTGTTAAAAACTTTCTGCTCGGGACATTATAGATCACTGAAATAACGAGTGAGAAACAAACAGGGTACCACAAAATAAAAAAAAAGTGTATGAGAGAAGGGAACTAAACCAGATATAATCTTAAAAACCTGATCCACTCATAAAAGGAAGTCTTTTTAGATCTATTATCTCGGAAGTTTTTTAACAGAGAACGGAAAATGCGGGATGAACGCGCATTGGAATAGCAAAAGATGCTTTCCGAAAGCTAAGCAATGTATTAAGAAACAAGAAAATTTGTTAGAAACAAAGAAAATAGTGCTGAACTGATGTAATATGAATCTTCTAGTATGACAGTGAATTCTGGAAAATCTCATCATGGATGAACAGGCAACTGGAAGCAATAGAAATGTGGCTCTACAGAAGGATTTCATGGACGGAGTGCGTAAGCAACCAAAAAGTCTTAAAGAAAATGGAAACAAGACAAACGCTTATACTCAGAATCAGAAAGAGACGCCTGATATTTCTTGAGGAATGAAAGCTTGGAGAATTTAACACTCATATAGCATATCGAGGGCAAGAAGTACGACCTTGTGTGAATGGAAGGCGAAACAGGGAGTGGGAGGCTTGACAAATGTTGTTAAGAGCTATAAGGGCTAAGAGGATGTAAACCATGATCGCCCACGTCCTCAAGGGACGCAACGCATCTTAATAACATTGAGGTGAAGAAGACACATTTAGTATGTTTAATTTTCAATGACAGGAAATTGTGGAGAGTCATGATTATCTATATCCTGAGGGGATACGACACATAAAAAAGAAAAAAAGAAGAATTCTTAATTCCAGCAAAAGTTGTGAGATGGGGAAAAAAATCCCCCATCTCCCTCTAATACGGGGATAGTTAGAAATACATTATATCAAATTTCATGCAGTGGTGTATATTCGTTTTTGGTGATGAAAGAATTAGCTTATATAGAACAAGCTTCAACTCAAGTCGTCTTCTGGCTACCCCTCATTCACGTGATTTTTGATGACATCCCTCCCACTTCCTCAGTAATTCAGCAGGTCGATGGCTTTTCGTTTCTTTAACATCTGGAATTTTAACACTTGTTTCTCTTACAAAAGCCTCAGACCTGAGTAGTTAACATCGAGTATTTATTTATAACTTTTACTTTCTGAAACAGAAACACGAGTATAATGGAACAAGTCAACTTTCGGTTAAAATTGAAGGTAATGCCTACCGAGAAAAAAGCCTGACAGAATGATTAACAGATACTGGTATAATAACCGATGGATTGATTTTGTCGGTGATATAAATTGGGGTTAATATGCGCGGAAATGTAAACCAGAAGTAATGATATTAGAAATTTTGTATCGGAGAAAAGAAAATGAAAAAAGATAAGCGTAATGTTTACTACTGTCAGCCAAGTTATCATGGCAACCCAGCTGAGAAATAGGTTAAGGTCGTTTCTTTGTCTGTCTTGGTACTATTAACATTTTTGTTATTACAATGCATTCTATGAATGTTTTACTCAAATGTCTCCCCGTCATTCGCATTAACAGGTACTGTTTAACTGATTTTTTTTACTTAATGAAGAATATCTAAGAGAGAGAGAGAGAAAGAGAGAGAGAGAGAGAGAGTATGGGTAGGTGGAGGGAATATAAAAATGGATGCACAGGACACAGAGAGAGTAAATTAGAGAAGAGGGAATAACAACAGAGAGGACATCTATCTATCTATCTATCTATCTATCTATCTATCTATCTATCTATCTATCTATCTATCTATCTATCTGAATAAAAGTCTGAGCGCGTGGCCTCTATGACCATGAGATCCGGATCTCAACATGGCTGATTTGTCAGGAAAGAACCCTTCCTGATGTCTGGAGGAGGTGGGCAATCCCAGTGAGCGGAAAGTGCCTGTAAATCATACCAGGGGTTGACCCAAGCCTTGTGAGTGAAATTGGGTAGATGCAACACTAGGAAACGTCAATAGCTGTACTAGCACGAAGTTACAAGTCATCTTGACCGAGGGATTGAGTGTGTTGGTGTTGTTCAGATTGTTGATCATTCTAGGTAACACGCTCTCTCCCAGAAACTGTAACTAAGGTTTGCTCAGCATAATTGTTATATTAGGTTGGTGCAAAAATAATGTCGTTTTCTCACATAGTAACATATGTGAGAAAATAGCTCTGTGGATATTGAACAAAGACAAATGTGCCTGAGCGAGAGTATGCAATAGGGATAGACTAGCCGCCCTAGTAGACAGCTATCCTCGAATACGAGTGGCCAGCTATTATTATATATAATCTTACTATATAATATGCCAAGACTATTCAAAAATTTTTTATCTGTAATAACTGCAATTTTTAATGACACCAGTGCAACTATATTAGACTCGCACTGACGACGCCAGGTGGTTGGGTCTTTATTATTATTATAATGGCAGATTCGACATAATCACCATTTATGTTCCGTACTTATTCATGACGTGGTCGATTATGCCCCCACCAATTTTCTGTTCGTTGCAGCTCTAAATAACATTTGAGTTTTTACCGTCTCTCCTTGTACCCGCTCTGTCATCCCTTTACACAAACTCAGGAAATTGTTGTTTCCTTCTATTAATCCTTTTCAGTCTCTTGTGAGTATTACATTTGCCAAGGCGCCTTTCCATACATTGTTCCAAAGGATCTCCATGAAATCTAAAAAATGAACATAAAGTGGAAAAAGATTCAAAGATTGATATTTGAAAACGCAATAAATATGCTGTCATTTTTTCAACGCATCCATAAACTAGTGCACACACAAACACACACACACACACACACACACACACACACACACACACACACACACACACACACACACACATATGGATAGAAAGCGAAGGTAAGAGAAATGATAACAATAAATAGAGATAAAGGAAAAACGAGATATGAAGAGAAGAGGAAGTTATTTGAAGCAAAAAATATGTCGGAGAGTGAGAGCGAGGGCAAAAGAAAGGTTTATGAGATGAAGGAAAAAGAAGACCGTGGATTAGGGTACCAAAAAGATGGGGTCATTCAGAAAGCGGGTGACAGTAACTTGCTAGATTATAATTGGTCAATAAAACTGCTCATAAACAAGCAACCTGTTCATCGAACAAATTGTTTTTTTTTTAGAAAAGATGGGCCTATTCACAAAATAACTACCTTTAGGTGACCAATATATGATTTGGAAAGGAAAACATTAGTCAGTCTTTAATAATGATGCTGATATGAATGAACACATATATTGGCAAACAGTAAGCTGATTAAATAGTTTAAAAATTGCCATTAACAAAGACAATGAAAGGCTCAAATTCGAAATCACTTCAAATTTGCAAACGATCACAAAATGTATGTACTTTGAATTTCTTTTATTTATCAAGAATTAAAAAACTTAAATGAAATTCAGAAACCAGTCGAAATATAGGGAGTTCATATATATATATATATATATATATATATATATATATATATATATATATATATATATATATTCTTGTATAGATGTGAGTTTGCAACCCTAGGTTTCACGCTTTTGCAATCCTCAGACAAATTCTATTTTTGAGAGTTTGTCTGAGGATCGCAAAAGCGTGAAACTTAGGGTTACAAACTTACATCCATACAACTATGTATGTTAGCTCTATCACTGATATTGAGCGATTTTCAATGATAACCGAACATATATATATATATATATATATATATATATATATATATATATATATATATAACGGCAGGATGTGTGTGTGTGTGTGTGTAACGAATGCACGGCCGCAATTTTCGACGGATTTGCACCAAAATTTACATGCACATGCTCCAAGTTAGCCGGAAGCCCAAGACCCACTTTGCATTTCCCAACTCTCATCGATAGTGGAAATAATCGATTTTTATGCTTCTACGGAACTTTTCATATAGTTTGCGGCCATTTTCTACTGGCCAGAGTGAGAGCCAACAGCTGACTGACACGAATGTTAACTAACATGCAAAAAAATCGATAGCTGCATTCGTCACAAGTGGGAAAAATTTAAAATTGCATGGCAATTATTTATTGCGTTTTCTAGTTGATTCTGATTCCGCAGAACTGGGTTGTGTGTGGAAAAGTATTTGTTGTTAACATTCTTTTTTCATTCGGTTTTTTCAGTTACGAGTCCTTTTTTAAAGCTGATCGTTTTGTGTTCATTTTGTTTAGTTCTTTTTTCGTTAAAGATTTAATGTTTAGTATAGAGCTTAGAAAAAATTCGCAGTGTGAGATAGGCAAGAAGTAAGGCATGTAGCAACATCAGCATGGGAAAGGGCACTCCTTTAAAGGCAAGGAAGGGCAAAAATATTTTAAGTCAAGTGATAGCGATTGCTGTATGAGTCGTACGATTTTTGAATAAAGCACGGGCAACGCCGAGCCATGCTGCTAGTATATATATATATATGTGTGTGTTTGTGTGTGTATGAGACGACCTTTAAATTCTTAAAATCACCCTTAAAATCTGAGGCTCGTCTTATACTACAATTCTAAAAAAAAAAACAACTTCTGAGTGATGTTTGTCGGTAGGCTAAACTTGTTTGGCCTCGGTGCGATAACCAATAACGTACATGAAAAGCTTCATATTATCAAATAAACTGATAATAAAAATAATAAAAACGATACTACCTTATGTACTGGAAAAACTTCATCATAAATTGCCTATTCGAAGAATAATTTCATATCAATGTAGTCATTTTGTATTCATGCAAGCTCAGCTGAGAAAATGTAAACATCGAATTATGATTTCGCTCGCACCGAAGTTTATCGTTTGTTCAACTTTCAATAAAAGACTGAATAAAAAATGTTGAAAGTTGAATCTACTGTTATCGTACATTCTCGTAATGTTATCAATATTTTTGGATTGTCGATGAAGTATAAGTAAATGGCTATCAGTATACCAGGCTGTTTGTAACTATTTAAATATAGGAAAAGAAGAAGAGGAAGAAGAATCAGTGTTCGCAAGAGATCACGTGATGAAACGTAAAGAAAACAATGGTTTCCCTCTTAGCGGACGTGTGTAGGAAAATATGATATAGAATCGGTTTTGTTATTTCGTTTATTTCTGAGGATACAGTAAGTAACAACATTTCCAATAACATCAACTTTACATAATCAATAAGAAGTCATCTACAGGTATAGGATATATTCATGAAAATTTTCTAACCTCGTCTTATCTAAAGGTCACCTTAAATGCAGAAATATACGGTACTTAAAATTTTAAAAAATCAATGATAACCTTTTGTATTTATATTTGTTACCTGCTGCCAGTAATATATAGAGTACATGTACATTATAATTAGTAAGAAATACACATTTTCAATAATATCATTTTTATATAATCAATAAATAGCCGTCTTATACTACAGGTATAGGATAATTCATGAAAATTTGCTATATTTTTTGACCTCGTCTTATCTAAAAGTTGCCTTATACGTGGAAAAATACGGTATAATATATATATATATATATATATATATATATATATATATATATATATATATATATATATATATATATGAGAGATAATGATATATATTTTTGTATATCAAGAACAGTATTGGGGAAATTGTACGACAAAGTGGAAAAAGTTTACTTGTGACGCGTTTTACCCTGAAGGACTCCATCGGACTAAATTTGTTGTTTTAGTCCGATTAAGTTCTGCAGGAGGAAATGCGTCACAAGTAAACCTTTTCAACTCTGTCACACACATACACACGCACACATACACATATACACACACACTCACACACACACACATATATATATATAAAGCTAAAGCGATAATAATAATATTAATAATAATAATAATAATGATAAATGGTTTTATTATTTATATTATCAGTTTATTTGATAATGTGAATCTTTTCATGTACGTTATTGGTTATCGCATCGATGCTAACCAAGGTTAGCCTACTGACAAACATGAGAAATTGCTAAAAAATGTCCTAGAAATTACTTGTTATCATCAAAAAAATTCTTTAAATGAACATTTGCTACTTAAATACACGCAAACTGTAGTGCACGTCTTCAAATTCTTTGAACTTTTGGTAATCTTTCTCTCTCTCTCTCTCTCTCACTGATACACCCACACGCATATGCACGCACATACACATACAATACTTGTGACCATTTTATTCTAGGAATTGCCCTGTTGTCACCTTCAAAATACTCCATTATCAAGCTAAGCATTTCGTGAAACGATGGTGTCGTTGCAAGAATCACTCTTGGAACTCATTTTCCTGAATACCATCAGTAATGATGCTGGATGTCAGAGATGCAGAAAAAAAAAACGTTTTTAGATCATTTTAGACCATTATCAGTTTTAAAAGTAGCTAAAAAATCACAATCTTTGAGGGAGGATGGTCTGTGTTTTCTAGGCCAATAAATTATGATCTCTTAAAGCATCAGCCACAGTCATGCTGAAGTAACCACTTGTCTGGCTAGAGTTCTGATGTTTTCCTTCAAACTGATTCTCTTAGCTCTTTAAGTCCTTCAAAAAATGTGTCTGTTCTTTGTGTTTTTAGCTGCTGAATTTTTGCGTTATCATGTAGATTTTCTCGTCTTTCATTGTACCTTGAAGATTCGATTTTTCCATTGCATGTTCACCATAAGCCATCTCAAGAAAACGGCAATTGCAACATATCCGGACGTACTCGGATACAAATATCTGCCTGACACATTATCCCAGTTACACGCTATTGTAATTACAAGCAGCAAAAATAACATTGTTGAATAGAATAAGTTTCCATATCGTCAACACCCTTGTCTTTGCATATTCGCCAGCGATTAGGAAGGGCTTGAGTGCCACGTTTGGAACATGGTTTGCCATGCACTCTCTGTTACCACAACTGATACACCTTAATTCTGCGCACATCCGCTGTTTGTTTGTTTTTCTTTTGGCAAACGTTCCGCAAGCGTCGATGAGTAGAAATGTATGAAATTTTATTTATATAATTTAAAATCGGACTAATGTCCTCACCTTTGTTGTCATTGTCAAATGGCCGCTGTTGAACTGAACTCTACGTGGTTAGATTGTTTTCATTCCGCTGTACTACTCAGGCCAGACATAAAACTCACTACTTTCAAGTTTTTCCACATGAAGGAATTGGCACTATAGCATACGTATGCTTCGTAAACACTTTCATGTCAGACACCTTTTTGCCAGAATGACCCTAGCCTCTGACAGTAATAAAACAAGACAAAAAGTGAGTTATGCGTTATTATCAGGAAGGTTCGACCTCTTTTTTTATACCAACATTCGTCTTTGACCTCATTAATTCGGAAGCATTACTTTCTGAGCGAATCTATCTATCTATCTATCTATCTATCTATCTATCTATCTATCTATCTATCTATCTATCTAATATACAATAAATTGTAGAGTATAGGGTGCGATGGGTAAATTGTCGACATATTATATTTTAAATTTCGCGCATGCGCGTTGTTTTTGATTTTGTTGACGGCACAGTATAGTAGGGTCAGTTGTGTGAGAAAAAAGAGCACTATGACGCAATTCACACCAAAAGAATTTGGAAACTACATGCTATACTGCTTGGTATTCGCGCCGGAAGCTCCAATACGAACATTTCAGAGTGCTTGGGTGTCAATCTGAGGAGAGTGCAGAGGATTCGGAAAGGGTTGGACGATTATAATAGTGATTACCTTGGAAAACACACTCTGATTGTTCTGATAAGAAAAAAAAATCCTGAATTTTTTTGGTGAGGGCTTCAGACTCAACACAGTCCTACATCAAGCCCCTTGAGGAGGTAGTGCTGGCCTGGGTTCAGAGGGTGTTCTTTGAACCATGACATACAATCAGGGAAATCCAGTCATGGCAGTCAGACAATTTCTAAGACCACATCACTTCTTAAATCTCGCCACCTAACACCCCAGACTGCAACCCTCTTGTAATTAAGGAGACCGTCCAGAAGACTTGTAAGAGATTCCGAATGTGTCTGGAGGCCATGGTTGAAGCCAATGGCGATTTTATTGAATAAATTCACTCTAGTATTTCAAGATATTTTTGTGTAATTTTGGTAAATGTATCTGTTAAAATGGCTTTGATCTGGTTTATACTGAAAAAGATCTTGGAAAAGTTGGAGATGGCTTTGACATAACATTCAAATAATCTTTTAATCCTAAAATATGTAAAGGTGTCAAGTTTTAATAAACCTGATACCTTTACATATTTTAAGCTTAAAAGATTATTTATTATTATTATTATTATTATTATTATGAAGGCAGTAACTGAGTTTTAAGAAGATCTCTCAAAATTTATTAATACTTCTAACATAATCCAGATTTTATATGATCTAAAGAAAGAGGAGTTTCTTTTTTGTTCAGTTTTAGAAGTTTTCTTCTTCCTTGGAGTGAAGAGTCAATTTTCTGCTCGGATTCTATAAGCAATGATAGAAGGCTGTTAGGCATGTACTCTTGGATAATTTTTCTGAGGAAAAGATACGATTTTTTTCTGATATATAGGAAATTTCTTATTCTATATGCTGCGTCCGTTCAGGGCGTGGGCCATCATGGTTCTCCACAACTTACCGTCATTTGTAGCCCTTAGTAAAAGTTGTCATTTAATCTCTGTTCTGCCAACCATTTACACACGCGCGTTGGGTAAATTATGCGCAAATTTCCTCTGTTCCGCTTGCCTTTAATATGTCCAGTCGTGGTAATATTGTCAAAGGCACCTTCTCTTCATTATACCCCCTAGGAATATCAACAGTTTCTTGCGATTCTGAGTATCCTATTTGTTTCCATTTTCTCTAATACTTGCTCGCATGTTCGGTCCATGGTATTCTCAGTATAAACCCTTTTATTATCATTCACATTCGGTTATAAACTTAAAGAATAATTAGTCGTTTTTTTTCTCCCAAAATTTTGAATTTTATAATCACGCTGTAATGTAACCGGAAGGGAACGTTGAAGTAGCGGCTCGGATTGAAGAATCGGAGAGCCGAGTTCGAATTCCAGTCAAATCCATTACATTCACTTACGTGCTAATACCCTTGGTGAAGGTATGATTCCTCTTCCCCCAGCTATGTGTAAATAGCCAGACAGATCGGGTTCTATAGCCTTGGAAGGTAAGTGGTCTACCGCAGAAAGAAATGGCAACCTACTGCGTGAAAAAATCCATAAAAAACGCGCATCATATTTATGAAATAATACAAGGCCATAATTTTGTGCATTAAGCTCGAACTCAGTACAGCAGTGATAATTTACTTGACTTGCTTGTTAACCTGAATTCATTTGAGGGGTGTTAATATTCTAGTTATTTACTCAGAATAGATCAGTCTTGCAACAACGGCACTTAGTGAGGACAGAAATCTTTGGTAATGGGCTAATGCGGTGCGCATATGTTCAGGTTTTAGAATCTTTTATAAAATAATTTACTTCTGTATTCACATTGAAAGTGTTATCTTTAACTTAAAATCATTGTTTACTTATCGCTTTATAATCTTCTAATATACTCTTTTAATTGAGAGATAGCTCTGGAGATATTTTTATCGAACATTTTTCATTGTTTTTGTATCATATAAAAACCTGATACTTGGAGACTAAAATATTTCTTCATTTTCTAAGCTTGATTTTATGTCGCATTCAGGCAATGGATTCAACATTAATCTTTACATACGATAGGGAAAAAAAAGAACTAAATAATGAATAACGCATTCAGCTTGGCTATTTCAATACCATTTTATTTCTATATTAGCATAGAAGTCGAGTTTCAGGCAGATTTTAAGCTAGCTCCTGCTTTTGGGCCTTTGATGTTTTACCTTTAGCGTCCTATGTACGTAAAAGCTATAAGAATTTAGAAATAATAAAATTATTTTATCTTTATTCGACACCTTAGTTGGACATAATCTTTCTTCGTATACACAACCGATTTCCGTAGCTTGTTTACATTTTTGGAGCGCAATTTTTCTTTTCTTTTAAAATCAACATTCTTTATGATCCCTTTAAATAAAGTTACTCTTAAAAGACATTAGGGAAAATGTATTTCTAATAACTCACAATACGCGTGCTAGAGAAAGAAAAAAAACATGAGCAACGTATCGTACCCCACTTAAGATTTCATTACTGTTTAATTAGGACGATATCAACTGCAGTTGTAGCGAAAAGGGAAATTAAAGTTAAACATTTAATAATTAAAAAAAAATTTTTTAAAACCTTTCATACTGTCTGATATTTAAATTGAACTTTAAATGGGTTATTTATTTAATTTCTAATCGTGTGAAATTACTTCAGGTTGTTTATGATTCGGCGAAATCAAAAAATAGACGGAAGGATAGACACAGGTACACTAAAATTTATTTATATATAGATTAAATGATTCTCGAGAAGTAATGACCAAAAAATGCTTTTCATAATTCTCCCAAACCAAATATTTTGTTTTTTAACCGGACCTCTTTGCATTTCGCACATAGAATTCTCGACGTCTGATATCTCGTATATTTATTTATAAAACTGATTATCTTGTGACATGAATATTTTCAAATTAAGAAATTTTACATTTGAAATTTAATACCCAAATAAATAAGACAAGGATATTCGTAGAAACAGTTAATAGTTTTAATAGCTTTAGCGTATATTTTGTATGAAGGTCATCTCGCGTCTAATGACACGAAAGTCGAAAGCCATCTACACAAGGCGCGCTATAGGGAAGGCTGAAGAAGGTTCAGACCTTCACATTTTGCTGGAACTGAAAATTACACAAAACACTAAATTTATCTTCTTGTCCTCAATCTTTGACAATGCCATTTAGCTAAGTTGTATAAAAATCATTATTGACATAATATTTAAAAATAAGTCATAAAATTTCATTTTCCTTTTTTTGGAACATGAGCTTCTAAAACTTGTAAGGAAAAGTATATAGCTCTCATTTCAGAAAATAAGCAAAAATAAACAGAATGTATTTAAAATCAAAGTAAAATGGCTCTTCTTTGAGGCGCTCTCGAGCCCTGTATTGGGTTAACTTTAGCATAACAATACATCTAAAAGATATTCATTTTGTGAGAGGATCAGCTAAAAATTATAAAACCGGAATCTTTAAATCTTAACATCTGATTTAGCTCCCCTACTTTTAACATCTGATTTCGTACATTGATTTTTTATTTATTAGTTCTATGCCTACCATTTAAGTCTGGATTCGAACACTATTGGTCATTCAAGATGATCTCTATTTAGAAACGAGAAGCGACCCCGACCCTGGTTACGGATGTTATTAACAAAATGTTTTAAAAAAATATATTTTTTAATTTCCTGAGCTTGGATAAAATGATTAATATATCTATCTTAATAATTATTATTGTTTTATGATATATAATAATATATGATAATTTATGATTATGATATGTTGAGCGGGGATTTCTTGTTGAAATAAATCAGCAGTCCTTATCGGGAGCCTCTTTGTGGAGTAATGGTGATCGAGGTTGTCTTGCTGACGATTACTAATGAGTTTGATCCTCACTAGATGCCTTATTTCTGTGACCGTGTGCCAAACTAAGCTTAGAAAAAAAAAAAAAATAAAATAAACGGCCTTGATGAAAATCATTCAGAAGTAATGTGGAAACATATTGTCCCAACCCAACAAAAAATGGATTTTACAATACATATTGTTAGGCATTTTAGCTGTGAATATCATATAATTATAATCAAATAAATCCTAAAACTCTCGGTATGAAATTGGTTGGGAAAAAGTAAATAAATTACTATCTTCCTCTTTGTTGTTTATAACACTTATTTTGCCGATTAATTCTTTAATATGATATACAATATATTGAACTTATAAAACTAGAAATCGCTAACATTTCTTTAAACAAAATTTCAAGTTGAAGAGATGAAATACAGAAAAAGTATTTTTCTTTGAGGGTTTGATATGGGAAATTAATTATTATTATTATTATTGTTTAATTCCTTTGGTTTCTGGTGTATACTCATTTCTTTCCGTGTCCCGAATAGAGACTAAGGTCAGAAATAGCATCGTAACATTTTCCATTGAGTAGTTTAAAAAAAAATGCACGTATATTACATAGTGCAGATATTGGCCCACTCTGTCATGCCGGGTTTTATATTCAGTAGGTGCCAATATCACGCCATCTGATACAAGATGGTCAATTGTTTCTGGACATTTATTACAGAATCTACATTTTGGATTAACACAATTCTTCAGTATGTGTGCTCTGTAATTTCTAGTTAGCAAGAATTGGTCCTGTGCAGAAAAATAAAACATTCAGTTTCAGTTCTTAACTCTGCACTACGTAGCCACTGATGGGTACATGGTTATTATGATTAGTATTGTTATTAATCACTGATTTACTTGCCCTATTGGCTGTTATATTTGTAAAACTTTGGTCTTCAGGTGTTTGTAGTATTTAATTTTCTTGAAATTTCATTCAAACTCTTCTATTAAATCCACCAATACCCACAGGACAGATTGAAGGTAAGAGACCCGGAAGAAAACAGTGCATAAGTTACCCATTAAGCTTGAGTAAATGGATGTCGGAACAGGGATTAGGAGAAATAACAAAAGGACAAAATTTATTAAGAGCTACAAAGGACAGAAATTTGTAGGAAGCCATGATCGCCTGTCTTGAATGGACACGGCACATAAAGAAGGTGTAGATTTTTCTCATTTCAATCTCCATATTAGGGAAGATAATCAATTAATACTTGATAGTTAATTAGTCCTTGTGATGCTATTTCTACGTCTCTCCCGCCAATTCAGAATACTCTTCCGCACTTCGGAGGTGAGTTGGTTTGCTTCTATTTGTTCGATGTTTTTATCAAATATATCCACTTATTGTGTCCTTTTATACTTGTTATCCCCTTGTTTCTTTTGATTCCCTCCAAAGTAAAAATTCTTAAGAAATTTCTACCTTTACGGAGTTATTAAGCAAGCGCGTCGCTATAGTGCTTTGATTAGGGATACCATCTTTTAAGTCAGTTGGGACAGCGAGTGAGAATTTGAAAACTAAAATTAGCTCACATCCTTTTTCACGGGATGGCAGAGGAAATGGTTTTCTAGGGATCAGACAGGTCAGGTTATTGCGACTGATTAGGAAAGTTTATGGCTTTTTATACTCGGTGATCCTGGGATTCGAATATTGTTTCCACATATGGTCTAACGCTCCTGCTATATATTTGGAGATTCTTCATAAATCATATTAGTAGTGGCTTAGCACTGTAAAGAGCCGAAAGGGAAACGATAGAGAGCGTTTACACAAAGAGTATTGAGTGGTTAAGAGAGACAAACAGACTGTAGAAAAAATGATACAGTTCAGAAAAAAAGAAAAGAAAATAGAACAAAAACTGTTGATAAGCAATGGTCTTAAATACGTAAAACAAAAACCTGATTGTCGTTGTTGTTTTTTTACACGTTTGCACTAAATAAACACGAAAGAACTCTGTACTGTCATAAAATATCTATTTTGTTTAATTTTGTTTAGTTATGGCCATCATGGTTATTGGTTTTATTTTGTTAACCTGGTGATTGTGAAGGTGATTGTGCTGAAAAATTCTTGCTAGAAAAAGTAAAAAGCAGAAAAATGACTTTTTGTCATGGAGTATGGACTTGCAAGACAATTCTAGCTGACCATTAGAACTGAGTAACCTCAATTGGTCATATAAAAAAATGACGTAAAAAACTGAGAACCGTACATAATAGAAAAATGACAGTAACTAACCCAACGATGGTTGACATGTGGTAAAATCAACCAACACACACACACACACACACACACACACACACACACACACACACACACACACACATGATGTTTGGTTATTTGGTAAAATCAACCAACACACACACACACACACACACATACATGATGTTTGGTTATTTGGTAAAATCAACCAACACACACACACACACACACACACACACACACACACACACACACATGATGTTTGGTTATTTGGCCATATTTTGAGAAGTATATCGGGTCAAGAAATTTTCAGTACTCCCTCGTATTTACAGCAACAGATACTTTAGAACATGGGGTCGGAAACCCCCGGCCTCTGGGCCACATCCGACCCGCGAAGGATTTTTGTCCAGCCCGCCAACTTAATCGTAGTAAAGAATTTGCATTTTTTGTTTTGTTAGTGATCCTGTTATTCCTGCAATAAATAAGAAATGTCGTTTAAATAAAATAAAATTAACTTCGTTCTTTTTTTTTTTTAAACCTCCAGGCGGAGCTGTCTGGAGTTGAGACAGTTTAGTAGATTTGATATAATGTTCCTTCTCTGAGACACTGCATAGCTGTCTGGCCTGCTTTCTCTAAAAGTTTGTCGACCCTTGCTTGAGAAGATCATGCAGCTTCGGTTAGCGACATGTACAGTTCTGTCCTGTTACACATTCCACTGTTTAGAATTTCTAGCATGAGCTATGTTTTCTGAAGGGCGGCGTTCTATCCTAATGCGACATCTGTCTATCAAACTGGTTTTGTAGAACATTATGAGGTAATCTACGGACCTCTTGTTTACCAGTATAATCTGTGTGCGAAGTAGATCATATATTTAATGTGGATCTTCCAGTGTGTATGGACAGCACACAGTTTTGTATCGGACGAAATGGCGAATAAGCAACATTTTCTGTAAAACTTTGTTCTATAGGTATTTACTAAGTTTATTTTAATTAAACAGAGTAGCACGTGGGAGTTACTCGGTGAGAGCTGTAATGCGTGAGCCACAACAACAACAACAATAATAATAATTATAATTAGAAAATATGCTGTCCTCTGAAAGCTACTAGATGCTGGAAAAATAGTCGGTTACCTTTAACGTTCCAGTAAGTACTTGGCCTCTCCTGTTCCACCTTTTACAAGAGCCAGATCAGACCTAAAAAGGGGTACTGCTGCAATATACGAGCAACAGGTGCCCAGTGTTCATTTTCTAGACTTCGCGTCCTTGTGGGTGTCGGATTATTTTCCATCCTACCGCTCCTTTCTCACTGACGAAATGTCTCAAGCCTCTTACTGCTCTATCCCTATTTTCATGGAAGTGTTCAAACTACATTCTTTAGTTCCATTAATTCTAACCTTCACGGCTAAACCCACCAATGCCACGTACATTTTAGCGAACCACTCTTCGTATTCCATTGGTGAGATATGAATTCCACTCGAGCAGCTTCTTCCTATGAATCGCTGCTTTGTGGAACCGAGTCGTAGTAATAAGGGAGCATCACGACTAATTGTCTAGAGGATTGTTTTTTTCTTTTTATATTCGAATGATGGGGCAACCAAATCGACTTGCGTGTTACATCATCGGGTCATCCTCAATCGAAGAGCGTCTGAACGGAATGTGTTAATCGACCTGATGGTATTTCTAAATGGGTCCCAGCTGCAAGGTTAAGAGCTACGTTTATCAAAACCTGTCACTATATCACCCAAATTTGGCTGTGGTGCATGTACTTGGTATATCTTTATCAGATTGGGTATCTTGATGGGTATATTGTGCTTCGTGTATTTGTCAATTTGTTGGCATGCTGCTCTTTCACTCAATAATAATAATAATAATAATATTATTAATAATAATAACAACAACAATAAATGGGTGCCAAAACGAGAAAGTTTGTTAGTTGCCACCACATGTATCATCCTAAAGCTGCTGTTGATTGTCTGTGTGTGTCCAGAAGATTAGTTCAAAACAATCGATATTCAAAAATACATGGAAACTACAGAAGACTTGATGGCGATCTGTGTCAAAGAACATGAAAGAAATAAGAAACTTTATTTAGTAATAAAAGAAGCCAACAAATTCAAAAGGCAAAGTACAAATAAACCATAATACACCCACTGAAGCAAGAAAGAGCCTAAAAAACAAAGCAAAAGCAATGTACCAAATGCCAAAAACGTTGACAAGATAAGCTTCTTCATGGTCAATATTCTGCCCGTATCAAACAAGATGTAGACAAACCTCGTACCTATCAGTTGTTACGTCGTGCAGGGTTAAAAGCTGAAACTGAAGGTTTTATTCTTGCTGTACAATGTTTGCTAACTAGAAATAACCAAGCGCACATACTAAAAAATTGTGACCCCAAATGTAGATTCTGTTATAAATATCCAGAAATAATTGATCATCTTGTATCAGGTTGCACACTGTTAGCACTCACTAAATATAAATTCGATATGATAGAGAGGGCTAATATCTGCACTATAATATATGCAACCTTTGCGGGAAGGAAACTGCAAGAGACTGGTATAAAACATCACACAGACCTGATTACAGTCATTAGAACTGTAACAATTTATGTTACTTTACAATATACACAGAAAGAACAATCAAAGCCAATCACTCAGACATCTTGATCAAAGACCATAAAAACAGAATGCGCCTTCTTATTGACATAGCAGTCCCTGTAGATTTGAAGATCTTTCAAATACTATCAAAATACAAGGATATTGAAGTGGAGATATAAAACAAATGTGGTACATGAGGACATCAATATTTTCAGTTATAGTTGTAGTCAGCGGATTGAATGGAAAAGGTTCCGATAGACTCATTGAAGAGATTCCTGGTAGCCTATGACTTAAAGAAATACATAAAGATTGTACTCATAAGTACACCTCACACATTACGAAGCGCTTTATCTATGTAATATGTGTGTGATCTATGTTTTTTTTTAATTTTTTTACAAAAGTGATCAGTAAAAAATGTCAGGAAGCTACCTTAGGTCTCTGGTTGGGACCCGGGAGGAAATGTGTATACAACATAAATCAAAGATAATAATAATAATAATAATAATAATAATAATAATAATAATAATAATAATATTTAAGCACGCTCAACTCCCAAATTGCCAAATATATGTAAATAAATGGTATAATGATTAGCTGATGATGGCCATCAAATATAAAAAGATAAAGATTCAAACGGGCAAAGTCGTCCAACATTCCAGCCCGGATATCGGGGTAATTGTTAGCGAGCTAGTAGTCTAGTTGGCCATTACGACTGAGCATGTTCGATCGTCAGTTTTGTTGTTATTGGGTCTTTTGGAATGATACCAAAAAGCATCAAACACAGGTGGAATCAAATTCCGGCTATCCCTTAAATAGGTGAATTGTAAAGAATCATACTCATGGGTACTTCTCAAAACTTGCGTAGATTTTTTCCCACACAATGACCACAATTACATTATTTTGTTCTTTCTGATCGCAGGGCACCTCATCTGTCTGCATTTTCTGATAAAAAAAAAGAAGAAGAATTGTTGAGGTTGAGGCTTGCAGGCAAATTCTACTACAAAAAGCAAAGGCAAAATCCAATCAACCACTACCACCACCATATAGTGGAGTGCTTTCTCTTTACCTTTTTCACCGGCTTGAAGGTAGAGTTATCCCTCCCTTAGACAGACAACTTTCCAAAGCTGGGAAACACAGTATATCCTGGTATTTAGCCCCTAGCTGGTAGAGGGAATAAATGGATTCATGCCTTTCCCAAAAGGATTAATACAAAAGAAAATGCAACAAAATAAGCTGGAACTTCAACTTGGTTTGCCAATTCCGCTCTTCGTGTCGCTAACCGTCACGCCATTCATACCTTTTTAGTTACTGCGCGAACGTTTGAAGCCACAATATGTGAGGAAGTAATTGAGATTTTAAAAATATGTAACTATTAAAAAATGTGACTAACACAAGAAAACCAGGAATATTGTGTTAAAATATCGATGGCAAAGATACTAATCAGACCATTTAATGGAATTGACAAAATTCCTCTCAAAATTTCAGAAAACACTCCGATATCTGTGAAAACGACATTCTAGCCCAACTATACAGTCAATCACATTAACATCCTTTGCGATGTGACAGGAGATTTGTTGGTTAGTTGGTTGGTTTGGTTTGGTTTGGTTTGGTTTGGTTTGGTTTGGTTTGTTTTACGGCATATCAACACCTCAATGGGTTATTTAATGCCGACAAAATTTTTATTGCTGGTAATATTTTGTTTTGTCAAAAATCTATTTCTGGTAATATTTTCCTTCATAAATGTATTGCTGGTGATAATTTTTTTCAAAAAAGTATTGTTATTAATATCTTTTCTTCAAAAATGTATAGCTAGTAATATTTTTTTTTCAAAAATGCATTGCTAGTAATATTTATTTTTTAAAAACATTGTTTTCAAAAATGTATTGCTGGTAATAGTTTTTTTTTTCTTAAAAAAATTATTGCTGGTAATAATTTTTTTAATTAAGAATTTCTGGTATTAAAACCTATTTTTACACTTTCATAGTGTTTTTACCCCAGTTTAGGGGTTAAATATTTGCCCATAGCTGGGACCCTAACAGATGCTACCACCCCGGATCTGGGTGAACCTGGGAACAATAGTAATTAAGAGGTGGTTCCACGCTCCTCAAAACCTCCCGATTCAAGGCCTTGCTACTGGATGTAGTTTATCGACAAACCGAGAACGCGGATGTAATTTATCGTCATACCCAGGACGAGATGTGACAGGAGAGACGTTTTTCTAAAAACTTACGTCGGCTATTACGAACAGCTAAAAATATAAGTGAGCATAGTAGACAAATACTGAAGCAAGGTAAAAGGATTTATAAGTTGAAAAGGAGAAGGGAGGACGTAAGATATCTTATCCCGAGTAATTTGAATGACGTAAACGAAAAAAAACCCAAGACACTTAACCTGGTGTGGAATTCGCAAAGAAACACACATTGCAATCACAAAAATATTTTTCATATATGTAAATAATACAAATTACAATACAGTCCTTGCACAAAATATTTACTCTTATAGAGCAAATACGTGGATCAAAACTGACTTGGATACCAATTATTAGGTTGTTGCAAAAATAATATCGTTTTTTGACGTTAAAAAATACGTCAAAAACGATATTATTTTTTCACCAAACTAATACTTCTGGGGTTGGGGGCTTCTACTTTTATCCCCACTGGTCGAAAAATCGAAAGTTAATATCCAGTCAAGTCGTGCCCGTTTTCAATTTCAATTTGGCAGATTTTTTAAAACACCAACGCTGCGGCCATCTTGTAAAATTTTATCGCAGAAAATTTAAATCGTTTGGCATCATTTTGGCGGATTTGGAGCCTTGTTTTAGAAATCTTTACACACCAAGTTTCATTCATGATCTTTTTTTATATAAACTGTTTGGTTTCATTTAGGCATTTTTTTTTTCAAATAAATTTCTGATTTTCTTACTTAGTTTTTATATACAATTTAATTATCTTTTTTATTAAAATTAATTTTTATATTAATTTTTACACAGTTCCAACTTTTTAATTATTTTATTTTCTCAAGCAATTTTATTATTATCGTTGTTATTAAAAATAATTTTCATATACGCTCTGCGTGTATATACATTTATGTTGCACAGCAAGTTTTGT
The DNA here is from genome assembly GCA_963932145.1 of Acanthosepion lycidas. NCBI lineage: Eukaryota > Metazoa > Mollusca > Cephalopoda > Sepiida > Sepiidae > Acanthosepion > Acanthosepion lycidas. The sequence continues at coordinate 65,554,960 of OZ010571.1, read as the reverse complement.
TTTATTTAATCAATTCACTCAATTTAACGGAGGCTATTAATCACACACTTCGAGCATTACACAGTGAGTAAAGTCCGTGTCAGGCGGCAGATTTATTGATTCACTCGAGGAAATAATGTATAATGTCATGACAAAAGACTCAACTAAGATCTAATGTTTAGCATTTATTTACTTTTAGAACTGTATCATCATCGTAATGTTAATGGTACTAGGTTGGTGCAAAAATAATGACGTAATAATGTCGTTTTTTGACGTTTTTTTAACGTCAAAAAACGACATTATTACGTCATTATTTTTTGCACCACCCTAATAGAATGGTAATAGTAATAATAATATGGTAAAGACATTAGAGGCAGGGTGGAGTAACGGATTGAGTAGAGCGTAGTTCGAATTTTAGTCGAGTTCATTACATTCTCTTTTGTGCTAACACCCTTGGGAAAGATATGAATCTATAGGTAAATAGCAGGATAAACTGGGTTATATGCCGTACCTATGAACACTAATGGGTATGTCCCAATCCTCATAAATACGTGGGTCACTATTGTAAAGGGTGGGCTGATATGATGTCTAATTAGTTCACCACTAGCGGTGGTTTACCTACTTCACGCCGCTGGCGAGTATTGTATTTTGTTGATGTTATAAAGATTACCATTTCCATTTCCAACCTACGTTTTGCTTATTCCTCCTTCAGTAACCTTTTTTTTAGATTTCAACAGATAAGGTTCTATAATCTTGGGTATCAAAAGATCTAGAAGAAGGAAAACTGAATCGAAACCACACTGGAGAGGATTTGAGCTCTGTCATGCTATTTTGCCCAAGATACATCACTTCTACTGCGACTGCAGTACATGGGGTACCCTTACGACTTTAATGAGTTACGGGACGACTTGTAAATGGTAAAATAGTAATAGTGATGGTGATAGTAATATTGTTAAACATTCGGCATTCATTGAGCGAACAATTAGCTTTATTCTCGATTGAAATTTTAAAAATCTTTTTCTTAAAAGCTTTTTTCAAGAAATTAGACTTACGTCTAATATCTTTTTTTCTTTCATTAATGCAATTTCCTTCTAAACTTTTTGCTTTTGGTTGTATGAAAACTTTATTACTTCATTATTACTTCTAGTTAAATGCGCTACGCATGTTTGTCTTTGCTATTGTGTTTCTAGAAGTATTCATTTTGCTATTTTTATCTTCGTTTTCGATTTAGAAGCGCGAATTTATTGGGCCTGATGAAGGATTTTCTTTAAAATTTATAGAATTAATTCCTTTGTAACCATTTTAACCATTGATCTGAGAAATTGTTTATTTATATATATATATGACAGCTTCAATATTTCTGAATGAATTTGGCGCCATGCGCTACAAAGATATGAAAGCCTAAATTTGACATGTCAATTTAGAGTTCAGGTCAATATTTTGATTTTCTTACAGTACGGAACAAAAATGTCCTCAGAGCAATCTATTTTTGGTTCAACTTTCTTATTTTCTATACTAAATTTGTTATAATTTATAACTTTTAGAAGAAAAGTTTTGTTCGGTCTGTTGAATTCATTTCTGTCCTTGATTTCTGACCAGGCATTCTTATAAAATCCATAAGGAAAGTGAACGTTTTCTCTTTTTGAACAGCTGAAGGAGACTGGCGAGTCTATAAGACGAAAGATTGTGTAACATAATCAAGGACAGAAAGAACGAGTTCATTTGTTCAAACACATTTTAGAATGCATTGTTGATACTGTTCTAGTTTGGCGTCATCAGGCATGAATATTGTTACACAATCTAACAGGTATTTCGTGCTTTTAAATAAAATTCTCGCATTAGATTGAAGGTCGTTGATAAAATGAAATAAAACTTTCATAAATAATTGTAAATGACTGAATTATTCATTTAGTTCAATGATAAACGGATGAAGCACATTTTTATTGCTACTCATAATGGCAGATGAATTTTTGTCATTTATTCTTCCTTGATATTTAATTGTATTTATGCAACGTTGATTTACAACTGTTTGCAAAAACTTGAAAAAAAATCAACTCATCATCTCGACCAGGTTATCAATTTTGGCATACGGTTCATTCTTGTTGTTGCGGGTTGATTCAAGGAAAAGTAACTCTTGTACAAAGAAACTTAACTCTTCACATTCACTCACCTCCTCCTTCTTCTTCGTGTCGTGTGGGCAATCATTGCCTTCCACAACTTCTTATACATTGTAACTATTATGTGTGTCCACGTACTGCCCATCCCAGTCCATATTCTGCCATCAATTTGCAAAAGCCTATTAGGCACGTTACTTGTTTTTTCTGTCCCTCTTACCCTCAATAGGCCCTGTAATTCTCCAAGCCTGCTTTCTTCATAATGTGTTCCAAAAATTTCAATTGTCATTCAAAGTACAAGTATCTTTTTTGTTCCTATTTCCCTTAAATGTCCGTCGTTACTCATATATTCCACCCGTTGTATTATCAGCATTCTTTTATAGACATTGATTTCTTTCCCCCCCCCCCCAGCATTCAATGTCAAACAGGAGGATTGATATTATATAGCAGCTCAATACACTTTAATTTTTTCGAATGACTTCTAAAGGTAAGCAAAGTGTTTAGAAACAAGAGAATTTCGTTAGAAACAAAAAATGTCACTCAAATACCTGTAATTTGTATTACTAAGTTTAGCTTACTCAGACATTACTCTAAAATTGTGCGATATCAGGTGATGATCTCCTAAGTCATGACGATGAGGTACCTGACATATTTAAATTTAAGTTTCTATTGTACAGTCTCGTAAGAATGGAATACCCGAGGGATGAACCCATTTTTGAGCGGATAAGTATGAGAGAGAAACTGTTATATATCGTAATACAGTAGTTACCAAACAGGAAAGTTTAAATATTCAGTAAAAGAAGAAAACAAAAAATTTACTAAGTTTGGTTGAAACAGTACAAAGCTAACTGCGTAACTGAAGAAAGGCTAATCTTTCTAAGTCAAACACTGACTTAACATACTGGATTTTATTAGGTTGGTGCAAAAATAATGACGTAATAATGTCGTTTTTTGACGTATTTTTTAACGTCAAAAAACGACATTATTACGTCATTATTTTTGCACCAACCTAATACCTAGACTTGATTATTGATCTTTGTGCAAATAAATTTTTTTAACATGGAGACGGTCCAAAAAGCCAAAATACCGGTAAAATCTATGAGGCTTACATATGACAGAGACAAGAAAGGTGAGGCCTTTTCTCTACGTGGAGAAAAAAGGCCACAGCCACACAGGGCTCGGGTTCTTGCTATGGTTTACGTAGTAATTAGGTTTTTACAGAATGGAGCCACTTATCTCCACACCCAGACAGTTTTGAATTCAGAGCTGTCTTTCTCCCAGATTGGTTGCCAATGAAGATTAGCGAGCCTAGTCTATTTAGATGAGTGAAGAGATCTAGGCATACCTTTCCCAAGGTATTTCTGCGAAAGTGAACGTAACAAATGTGGCCCGTATTTGAACTCGGCATGCCTGTTTTATTTTTTACGCCGACAACTGCTGCGATACACGCACATTTTATGCATAAATTAAGCACCTGCTTTTCTTTAAATCAAATGAAATATATTTTTCGTGTGTTTTATTGTCAATTCATAGTTACCCATTTTCTGGACCGGTTCCCAATCAAGACGAAGGAGCAATTATGCGCTACTATTTAAGCCATAGCTGTTTGGGAGAGAAGAAACGCATCATATCTTTCCTCAAAGTATTTGTACGAAAATAAACTGGAATTTGAACTATCCCATTTCGGTGCTGATAATAGTGAGAAGAAGGGACTAAGCATAAACTACAAGAAAACGGAGTGCATGGTCGTCAGTAAGAGGATGAGACCGATATGCGATCTGAAGGTGGGGAACACTAGAATCAAGCAGACGCGGAAGTTTAAATATCTGGAAAGCGTCTTGACAGAGGACGGTAAGTGCGACACTGAGATCTATAGGTGTACTGGGATGAACAAGGATATATTCTAAAAGTTGGGCAGGGTACTGCGAGACAGGAAGATATCTTTGGTAATAAAGAAAAGAATACTGAACTGTTACGTGACATCTGTACTTCTTTACGGCAGCAAATGTTGAACGATTTCCTCAAAGATGATGAAGAAACTTGATGCAACGGAGATGTTGTTCTATAGAAGGATGCTAATGATATTATGGACCGAGCGTGTGAGCAACGATGAGATCTTAGAGACTTTACAAACCAGGAGGAGGCTTATACCTAATAGCAGGAAGAGGCAGCTGAAGTTTCTGGGACACATAATAAAGAAGGATGGCCTGGAGAATCTGATACTCACGGGTTGAATAGAGGGAAAGAAAGACAAGGGAAAACAACGTTTGACATACCTGGATGACAGAACGTAGTCTGAGGGAGGAAGCAGAGGGAAGGAACTTGCTGAGAGTTGCAAAGGATAGAGGGAGGTGGAGAGCCATGATCGCCTACGCCCTGAAAGGACATGGTACATAAAAAGAAAGAACCACAATTCTACAGTTAATTACGGTAGAAAAATATCTATTTTCTTTCTTTAATTTGACTAGACTATTAATAGGCGTCACATTAGTCCCCATATCTTAGTAATAAACTTTCAAAGATTCTTCTCTGTTTTCTTTTGTGTTCTTTTATTTTGAAAGTCAAAATGGGAAATCAATACATAAATAAGATTTTTATTTTCCCTGTTCGTTTTTTGAAAAGTTCAGAATTAATCGCCGACCGTAACCTCCATTAGCAAAATGACTTCAAATACAATAGTGACGTGTTTTATTTATTGATTCGTCTAATAAAAACATCAGTTTGTTTACATAAAGTACACGGCATCAACCTGTTTAAGAGATTTATTTTTTTTTCTTCATATCTTCATTTCACAAATTGATTTGACTTTTAGCCTGCATAAGATTTCCAAGACCCATCCACCCACGTAATTCTAGCATATGTGAAGGCACATTGGACTTTTTTCTTTTCTTTTGAAACGGCTACCAATTAATATTTTCGTCTTTTGTTTGTCTTTAATGTCTGCCTTTCAAAGAGAAACGGCAATCTTTATATAATATTTAACTTTGCGGTTCATCTTTTAATTAATTTGGTAATGGAGTGAAAAATTTAAATCGCTTTTATGTCTCCGCTAATATTATTGGAAATGAAAATTCCAGCAATTCTAATAGCAGGATTTCCTTTTCAGCAATACATACATACATAATGGCTGCGACTCGACCGCTTGATCAATCCTCAAATATGAATGGATGTTTTTTTTCGTCCTGCTCGAGAGTTACATTCTTTTGAGCCGATACAGCAACGTACTTATTACATAAATGACGCTTAACATGTAATGAATACATACATACATACATACATACATACATACATACATACATATTTCTAACTATTCTAATAGTTATTTTGTGTATATCCATGACTGAGTTGAGGCCCGGCGTTTTTAGACAGTGCGAATTTCGTCTCCCGGACAGCGCATTTGAGAAACATAATAATGAGAATGTGTACTACAGCAGGGCGTCTAATCAAGCATGAGCATCCACAAAATAATGTCTGCATTCCTAGGAAACACAGTCGGTTAAAAAAACATTGATACTTTAGGAATATATATATATATATAAAAGAAAGAGGTTGTAGTGGTTCCAACGAGAGAAAAGTATGTATATTAAAAAGAAGAGAAGAGAGGTGCCGTAAACGTTTTTGGTTGTAATGTGGATTTATTTAGAAAAAAATATTATGCTTTGTTTTATATAATGTTACACTACACGTGTTTCTGGTCTCGTGACCGTCTTCAGGTAAAAGCGGAGATTTCCACATATTATTAAAAATAATTAATTTTTTCTTTTTGGATCAACTATGGATCAGAATCTGACACAATAATCAAATAAAGAATAAATAAGAAACTTTTATCAATCTAACATCTTTCACTTAAATTAAAGCTTCATCAAAGAATGGGATAAGGAGAAAAAGAAGAAATACTTTCTAGTATTATTTATGGTTTTTCAGTTGGGCTTGAAATCCGTTACTTTGTTGGAGTTTCGAAGGAACGCGTCGTCTCCCGTTGAATTTAGAACGCCAAAAATTATACTAACGTTTATTTAACAAATTCGAATAAACGTGAAACCTGATAAACCAATGAAAATCAAAAATAAATATACCATAATTTTTTTCTTTTTTCTCTATATCTTTTTCTCTGATAAAGCCTTTCATAAAACTGAAAATTGTTAGATTGATAAATGTTTTTTATTTGTTCTTTATCTCATCACACACACACATATATATATTGTTTAAAATTTGTTATATTTGTAGGGAAATATTGTTTAATTTCGGAGAGAGTATTATAAACAGTGTGGACATCAGTTTCACACATGCACACACTTCTTTCTCTCTCTATCCCTCTATATGTGTGTGTGTGTGTTAGCAAAAAATAAAATTAAATGTTCAACTTAGGCCCTCAGTTTTTATCTCCTGATATTGACTATTTTAATAAAAAAAAACTGCTTGTCTTAAAAGTGATACCCTTCATGAATACATTGGCCGACCATGCCTTTTTAAACGTGTGTTAAAAATACCAAGTAATCTATTGTTGAAAACAAAAGACTGATTACATAATTGGAAACCGGTTTCAAGCTGGAAATCTCTGCACGCACCCAATATAACAGGTCTCTTCTGCGCATGAGTTGGTCACCCATAAAAATCTTCAGTAGGATTTTCAGTGCATAACATACAAAGTACCGAAAACTGCTAAAGATTTTGAATAAACTAATTCAAAGTTAATTTTACTTTCAAATTCTAATGTGATTCTGATAATTGTCATTCAGTTTTCACCCAAAGGACTATCAACTTGCATGCTCAAAATTCTTTAAAAATGAGCAAATACAAATTCTTCTGTGAAGGAGAAGGAAATTTTTCCTTCTGCCGCCTCTAAAGTTAATGATTTTACACGCTAAATGCATGAAGGCGTATCAATAGCCTGACATGTAACTATCAGCTGAATTTTGATTTGAATGTTTAACTGTTCGTTATATATGAAGAATATTCACCATTTAATCAAGTGCATTAAAAATTAGGGGATTAGGTTAAAATATAAACATTTGTGTAAGATTAGTGCTATTTTCACGATTAGGTTACTTCACTCATGCATATGCTTTTAGTGTTTATGTAAATGGGATTTTTGACGTATTTGTTTAATAAATCCTAATTCTGATTTCCCGATTTGCATAAACATTTATTTTGAAAATTACTTCTAAAACTATAAGCTGAAAACAATTTGGGTAAATTTGGGTTAATGCATTATATATATATATATATATATATATATATATATATATATATATATATATATATATAAACAGAAGAAAATGCAGGAGATTCCGAAGTCGCCAGGTGGCCGTTGTTGAAACCAATGACAATTTTATTGAATAAATTTACTCTTTCGTATTTCAAGATATTTTTGTGTAATTTTAGCCTCAGACTGACACCCAAACACTCTGAAATGTTCGTACTGGAGCTTCCGGCGTGAATGTCAAGCAGTACAGCATGCCGTTTATGCGCGGAATTATAAATATAATGTGGTGACAATTTACCCATGCTCTCTCTCTCTCTCTCTCTCTCTCTCTCTCTCTCTCTCTCTCTCTCTCTCTCTCTCTCTCTCTATATATATATATATATATATATATATATATATATATATATATATATATATATATATATATATATATATATATGCTGCATGTTTCATTAAAAACAACAGACAAGGTACTACGACTAAGATTTTTATTCGAGTTTTCTTGTGTTCGAACAAGAGTATATAAAAAGTATCCAAATCTTCTAAAATTCCGGGCACTTTCGTCTATGCTTTTAGCTATTATCAAGGATGATTTTATTTTTTCAATGTAATTGAAGTGTCTGCGTTGTGTCTATGCTTTTATTATTATAGAGATGTTTTATTTTCCGAACACGTACATTGTGGCCATGTTCGTAATTAATATTATTAAGTGTCTACACACTCTGTGTCCAAAAAAGAAAACACTTGTTCGAACACAAGAAAAATTAAATAAAAAACTTAATCGTTGTACCTTATCTGTCGTTTTTAATGTAACATGCATAAATGAAGGATTGCTGCCTAAATACACAACATATATATATATATATATATATATATATATATATATATATATATATATATATATATAGAGAGAGAGAGAGAGAGAGAGAGAGAGAGAGAGAGAGAAGCATTACAAATACAACTTATAAAAATAAATATTATTGTAAGAAATATGACCATATGTGATCAGAGGTGATAGTCATACAAAGCACACAGTGCGGATCCATTTCATTCGATGATTCGCATTTACCAGCATTCTGATAAATACCTTGTTTGCAGTCAAAATTAGATTCATAGTGACAGGAAAACTAACAATTTTGTTTCTATTTAAATAATTACAATTTATCGATTACAATATACCAAAATTATGTAAATATAAATATAAAATATTTTATTGATTGATTTTTTGATTTGTTTTTTACGGCTTATCAACCTTTTGCAGGTTATTTAAAGCCGGCAAATATTTTTAAATTGCAAACATTTTGGAGGAAGATAATCATAATTTACAAATCCTACTAATTAACCCATAGCTGAGAGGAGAAAATGTAAATTCATATCTTTCTCAAGGGTATTTGCGCCTAAGTAGATATAACTAACCCGACTGGAATTAGAAATTTCCTAATTTGAACTCGGCTCTCCGACTTTTAATTCCGAGGCGTTATCCATTTCGACACCTGAACATGCAAGCTTGCAGCATCTGGTATTCTCAAGCAGTCATCTCTCTAGGTACTGACCAGGCTCGGCGTTGCTTAACTTCGAAATATAAAAGGCAAATTCTGCGCGATACTGAGAGACACAAAACCGAACAGAGAATTAGAATTTCGTGTACTTAATCTGATATGTCTGATATATCAAGAGGCACTTGACCTTGATTCTTGAACAAGGATAACACTCTAATTTTGAGCATTATTCTCACCTTATATTAATTCTCTCTAAATTCAGATATTCGAACAAGGAGTGAGAAATTCTTTTGAAACAATCATGTAATTATCATCGGGTCAAAACGAAAAGAAAAAAAAAAAAGTAAATCATATAAAAAATATTTACAACAATATTGTTGTTATTAGGTTGTTGCAAAAATAATGACGTAATAATGTCGTTTTTTGACGTTAAAAATTACGTCAAAAACGACATTATTACGTCATTATTTTTGCACCAACCTAATATTATTATAATTATTTGTATGTTCGCATATAATGGTTTCACTTGAGATTTACTGAGAGAAAATTTCCTAAATTTTTCAGCGCCTTCCTCAATATAGTAGCACATAACAAACCTCAGCAACGCCGTGGTCTGGATACTTAATTCTTGTTTACTTTTCAACCATGCAATTTTGATTCAAGCGTTTTGGCACCATATTCATATTCCACACTTTTCTCAGTTTTTTTGAGGAGGTCTTGTTATTTTGAAAACTTTAGGTCCCCTTCGTTCTTACCATTTGATCTATTAGCATAACAACGCCCACTATCTAGTAAGTTTTATTTTTCTTGTTTGTCAAAAGATAAAATTTAAATTTCTTACTTAGATGGAGTATTTGGTCTTGATCTGAAAGACTATTCGTATTCGTTGTTTTCGCACTAATAATATTCAATGGGTCATGAATGCACGTCACCTTAATAATCCAGCGCTAACCTCTTGATACTTATTATTGTCTGAATAGTTTTTAAAAAATCGGTATCACCCCATGCAAGGCAGTAAAGCCACTAAGACACAAAGGAATTACAAGAGGTAGAAGAATTAGGAACAGAAATATTAATAATGAGCGGGAAGAGGGAAGAGTAATCAGCAGGACAAAATTAAATCGGTTGGAAAGCATGAAATAAGTAGAGAGTTCTATAAGGGACAAGTGTAAGAAAAGAAACTGTTAGCATAGAATTTAGGTTTACATCTAGCCAGCTCATCTGTAAATTGATTAGATCTCGACTCTAGTCTAGTACTGCGCTTAAATTTAAAAAAGTCTAGGTACCAATAATGAAGATCTCATCCGAAGAATTACCATGAAAGTATTTATAGAAAAGACACAGAGAGGCAACCTTATGACTGTGGGAAAGTACCTAGTGCCGAGCCGCCAGATCAGGACCAATAATATTGCTGATTCTTTGCATTTTATCAAGAAAATCAAGGTAAATAGCAGGGGCAGCGGACCGTATGACAGCAATATGCTAAGCATGTTTAAAATCACTTTAAACTAAGTTTAAATTCACCTTTTGATTTCCGAGTCTTTCAATCTGTTCGCAAGGATCTACGGCACCATCCCAGATGGTTCCGTAACGTAGCATAACATCAATATCTTCAAAGTCCTCAGATGCTTTACTTTGACAAAATCCTGATATTTATTCAACTTTCATAATATTAGGTTGGTGTAAAAATAATGTCGTTTTCTCACATAGTAACATATGTGAGAAAACGACATTATTTTTGCACCAACCTAATAGTTTCCGCGGTCATAAAATATTAATTACGAAAATGACGTAATCATATCAATATTGTTTTTCAATAATTTACTGTTGCGTTTTTTCCTGTGTCCATTTTAACAAGATTTCGATATATTATTCAACTCAAACAAAGAAGAATAACTTTTTTTAAATTTTTTTATTGTAAAACCTTTCGGATACTGAACAGTATTTCTACAATTCTATACGACCTTCGATTGGGCACCTCCAGGTGGTATAATGGTTAGCAAGCTGCTCTCGCTAGAACAATGACGGCTGAGTAGTGAGCTCGATTCTCACTTGGTGCCCCCTAATTTCGGCCTTGTGTCACATCTAGGCTAGGTTTGGAAAATCTCTATACGACCTTCGATAACAGAAATGAATTATTTGTAGCGTAGTCCTTGATGAATCGGGTTAAGGAGAATCTGTTTTTATCAAATGAACAACAGCAGCCATCTTAAGAATATGGCTACAGACATAAATTGCCTCAATTTGTGACCCTCATGCTACTAATTCTTCGGAATAATTGAACAGTATACACTAAGAAGCAAAAGTTACTGTACAAATAATACTGATCTCATTCAAATAACTCTTGCTTTGAATTAGGTTTTGCATTCAGTTTGAAATTAAAGACGGTCGCATTCGACTTAATTTTCACTTACAGTGAACTTTCTCTCTGATATACAATTAAGGGCATAGATACCTGAATATAAGTAGGTACGTCAACGTGGTCGTTGCTTAATAGGAAAAAAAGAATGTTATATATTAAAAATACAATATCTATTTCTCAACATCATCTATTTTCATGCTAATGAATTCAGTGCTTAATATTAATCAGATTGGTTGTGTATTATACAGTGAACACTGTTGATCAATATTCAACTAATAACAATGTCTCAGGCTCTGAACTTATTGATTCACCCGCAAATATCCTACACATATCTGTCTATTACAGTCAATTTCTATCTATCTATCTATCTATCTATCTATCTATCTATCTATCTATCTATCTATCTATCTATCTATCTATCTCTCTCTCTCTGTGTGTGTGTGTGTGAGAGAGAGAGAGAGTTGTGTGTCTATACAATCTCAGTATATATGTATGCATGTCTTCATTTTGTAGGTTTGTAATCTTCAAGAACAGTAATAGCAGTTTGTGAAAACAAATTCCAAAAACATCTATGTCTTTTTAGTTTTCTCACGGTGGAGTAATAGATAGTGGCTTGGATTGAGGAATCGGAGAGCCGAGTTCGGATTCCAGTCGAATCCATTACATTTACTTACGTGTTAATACCCTTGGAAAAGGCATGAATTCCCTTCTCTCCCCCCAAAATCGGGTAAACAGCAGGACAGACCGGATTCTGTGGGCTTGGATGGCAACTGGTCTACGGCAGAAAGAAATGGTAACCTACTGCGAGGAAAAAAATCTGCTTCGTAGGTCATGTATCGAAAGATACATGATCGCCTAAGCGTTTATCACCTATAGCACATAACTGACTATTCAATGATCCATGCTTTCATGTTCAAATCCTGGATGATGTATTTACTGAACCTTTTATCCTTTATCTCTCGATAACATTTTTTTATTGTTTTATTTTTCTGTTCTTTGTCTAATTTTGTTCAAATTGGACATAGAATACGTCAAATAAGTTTTTGCCAGAAAACATATCACGTAAAATAATATCCACAGTGAATATTTATTCATAAGTAAATTTGAAATTTACGATATTTCGGACAATAGCTTATTTTATTTAGGCGTAATTAAGAAAAGATTATCGTAATCGTTATTCTTGTTATTTTTTAATTTACTTAATAGTTCGGCATTTTTCGGTGAAATTTAGTCCAGTGGTTTGGCTCATTGATTAGAGTTCTTTCAGAGAAATTTGGTCCAGTGGTTTGCTTCATTATTCAGAATTCTTTCAGTGAAATTTGGTGCAGTCGTTTAAATTAAAGCGATAATTTTACTCTACTCTTTAATCTCTAGATGGAGGGAGAAGAATGGGCCACAATTTTCCCAAAGTTATTAATACGAAAGTGAAAGCAACTGACTAGATCGGAATTTGAACTCGGCTCTTCTTCTTTTAGATGCTAAGTCCTTTCCGGACGTGAGCGATCATGTCTCTTCACCACTTCTTGTCATTTGTTGCTCTTTAAATTGGTTACTCACCGATTCTCTTGTGTTCAGTATGTCCTGTGAGTTTTAACTTCTCTAAGCACTCTGTCCTCGTTGTGTAACTGGGTATTTCAACTAATTGTAAGTATTAGTTTCCATGTTGTTCCAGTCTTTCTCGTGTTTCTTTCTTGTTCAGATGAAATATTGCCATTATTAATTTTTGTCTCGACTTGTTTTCGCTTTGTTTTTGTTGCTTATTGACGCAAGGTATTAATACGATGTAATAGTCTTAGCTTCTTAGGTGAAATATTGTCAATCATTATTAATGTTTGACAAGTATTTCTTCCATATTATTCCTGTTTTTAATCCACTGCATCGGTTTTTATTCTATGACTATTGTGTAAACATCACGGAAAGGAAATAAAGAACAAATTTATTGCGTGATTTAAATTCGCATATTTTGTTTTTGGAATTTCACTACGAAGGCTCAATTAATAGGCATCGTTCAAATTAGTTATATAGCTATGTCCTTTTTTTTTTCTGATCTTGGTTTGATAATTTATATAATTACTAGTATTAGATAAATAACTGCCTTCTTTTAAATAAAGCATTATTGTAATTATAAATTATGCTACTCATATTTTTCATCTTCTTTCAGCTTATATTCCTTTGGACACAGTCTTTGTGTTTATTTATGCTTTTGACTTATTTTTTAAAAGTTAATGTTTGTGATTTCATGTCTACCACTATTATGCGAAATAAATACAGTCAGTTTTAAATTGACTCCAAACAGTTTGAAGCTGGTTGATTGAATTATCATGGCGGCTAAAAGCGCTTCAAGTAGATTAGCAAATAAATCCATCATGTGATACTAGACATTTCTCATAAAGAATACAGATAAACTAAGAAAAATATGCATTAGATATAAATTTCTCTCTGTCTCCTTTTCTAACTCTCTAACATTCTGCTTATTGGAATTTTACTTTCTCAGGCATCTAAAAAGTTCGATTCTTCGTTCTGGAATTATTTTTCTGCCATCAAAAGTTGAGAGTGAACCAGTCATTTTTAATGATCATATAGGTTAATGGAGTCGTTTTTAGTAAATAGTTTTTTTTTTTTTTTTTTATTAAAAATAGAGCTTTCTTAAAATAGATTTAATGACTATAAAATATTTTTCGGCGACTTTTGACCAAAGTGAGAATTCTGGGATAGCAACTACTTGCCATAGAGTTGGGATTGGAGAGGCGGAGATGGGCAGCACCGTCTTTCTAACCCTTCTTTTTTTAGGGTGGTGGGGCCACGGTTGCACCCGTTACGAGCAGAGACAAAGAGATGTCTGTTGCAATCAGACGTTTCGCTCATGTCCATCCGGAAGAAAGAATTCCTGTGGGTTTTAGCGGTCGAGTATGCAGGTGAGAACCAAGGAGATGAAGTTTAACTTGGTATTTCCTTGCTGGAATGAAAGCATCGATGCCGGCTTTCACTCAGGAGGAAACCTCAGATGCGCATTTTTCAACAGGGTAATTAAAAAATTCATTACAAGGGACCCCACGAAGGAAATCATGGAACGAGTCCGAATGTTCTCGTTCATAATAGAAAGATATTCTTTTGTTAAGAAGTTCATAGCTGGTGAAATTATCAGAAATACTATCTAGCATGCAACAGACATCAGAAGAAGAGGAACAATAGAAAAAGAAGAGATAGCTGACAGTTAAGTAGAGAGAGAGAGAGAGAGAGAGAGAGAGAGAGAGACATGAATGGTCTGGAGATTCAAGAGAGAGAGAGAGAGAGTTCCCTAGACAGCGGGAAATGTTCGCTGACATAACCTCCCAGGCCATTTCTAAGGAGAGAAAAGTAGGCAGGAATCGAGAAATCAGTGGAGAGGACTGAAAATTAGTTTCGCAGATGTCCGGAGACTTTTCGAAGACGAGCGATTCCACACTGCAGAAATTGGTACAAATACTACGAATGTCGGAGAAAGAAAGGTTATGGCGTTTAGGTGTTTTTAGCTGAGCTGCTTTATGCTCATATCTTTGCTTGTTTGTAGTCATGATGTGTTATATTGGTAAGGAAAGGCCTAGGGTAGTAGTAGAAATCGGTCACCTTATGTAACATGTGCAGTAAGGGAACTGGTACAAGCTGCAACATAGTGTGACCACGGGATTGCCCACCGTAGCTGCTTGCAGGGATACCCTTCTATGCGTGACATGGCACTGCAAGAACCCCGATATTATGTAACTTTTAATGAGAACGGCCTCCTTGCTTAGGGTGAAATGAATTTTTTTAAAAATGTGATAGAAACAGATATTTATATACATCAATAAAAAAATTATACATAAATAAAAATATACAAGAAAAGATTTGATGAGAAGATGAGAAAAAATATAGACACTTTTAACGATTCTTCGCTTTTGTAGTTCATTAATACGCAGTGTACCAATAAGTCCATAGTTTAACCTTTATCACTCTGTATGTGACTTCATTTGCCGTGCAAATAGTTTCTCCTGCCAATGGAGGTGGCTCTTATCCCTAAATTTTAATTTGTTTGAATTTCATAGTTGTGTTGTCATATCCTGCTATAACAACAGAAAACACCTTTGAGTGAAATTAACAATAAGGTTACTGCAATTAAGAAGCATTGAACAAGAACGCTGTAGAAAGGGAAGTAATATGCAGAGTGCTAAAGGTTAATGATGAAAATCATTTATTTTATGCCAAAATATTTTTCAACATAATCTCCGTCCATTTAATTCGGTGGGGAATTTTAGTTACCGAGATCAAACATTAGAGTGATTATTTCAGATCTAATTCAGCTGATAACTATGTATCAGGAATGGACTTATTGATCCATCATTGTATTTTACAGTTATTGCGTTACACTTGCTTTATATTTTCTTTCAGTTCTAAGGAAAAATGTGTCGATTATGGTTTTAAACAAGAATTTCGTTGTATTAGGTTGGTGCAAAAATAATGATGTAATAATGTCGTTTTTTGACGTTAAAAAATACGTCAAAAACGACATTATTACGTCATTATTTTTGCACCAACCTAATACTACTTTCAGGTAGTGAAAGAAGTATTAAAAAAAACAGCTTTAAATATAATTAAATAATTAAATATTTTTTCAACAACACCAACTTTGGCCCTCTCAGAACGAACGCACTATGTGAAACAGTGTTGTAAAATTAGGCCCATCAAAGTTGACTACCTTGATAAAAATTGTTGCTTTTATTATGGTAATGTGAATTATTTACGAAGGAGCGGTTTCTCAAATATCACTCACCCATTTTTTCGTTCAACCATTATGGTATACCAGTGAAGGGAAAAATGTCCAGTGGTGGAACAAAGCGTATAGAAAAGAGAATTTATTAAAATAGATAAAACAGCGCCAAATGGAATACAAACCAGTTTTCTGTATCTCAGATTGCATATAAGCACGTTGCCATCTGCATAATGTGTTACTAAATATATATGCAGTCAACATGAAGATAAATCAACAACACCCCAAAACAACCCCCCTTAAAAATAGGTAAAGAAGTGGTCGAAAGGGTATGGGACAGTGGACAATACGAACGATTTTTGCACCCCCCTCCTTTCACCAAACGGAAAAAATGTAAGAATGCAAGAAAAACTAAATAAAAACTTAATTAAATTTTCCTTGTCTGTTATATTCAACGAAACGTGTTTAAAAGAATGGTTGCTGCCCAAACATATATATATATATATATATATATATATATATATATATATATATATTAATTCAATAAAGACATTCAGATTACTAACACAAAAACAGAGAATATCTCATATCGAGAATATTTAACATCGAAAAATATAAAGGAAAAAAATTAATTATTTTTAATAATATGTGGAAATCTCCGCTTTTACCTGAAGACAGTCGCGAGACCAGAAACACGTGTAGTAAAATTATGGAAAATAAAGCATAATAATTTAAAAAAAAAATTCACATTGCAACCAGAAACATTTGCGATACCTCTCCTCTTTTTAATATACAAACTTTTCTCTCGTTGGAACCACTATAACCTCTTTCTTTTATATATATATATATATATATATATATATATATATATATATATATATTTTATTTCGTTCTTCGCGTTTTCTTTCAGATTTCTCACAAATTACAAGAACTGGACTTATACATTTGATCCCTGTATGTCGTTTAACCTTCCTCATAATCCGGACGTCGTCGGCTTTGGAGACAAATGTCGCTATGTGACCGTAAGTAGTAATACTTCAACAATACAATTATTTTAGTCCTTCTGTGGTCGATTTTGTTACTGATAACTCTTGCGGATGAGCTTTCTTTACATATGCAGCCTTCATTAAACTCATTCACTCACTGACAAACTTAAATTTGTGACTTTTCAAAAGCATTGACAATAAGCCTGGTATAAATATCACAAGTGCTTATTTAGATATTTGCTAAGCTTTTTTTAGTCTAGCACAAGGCCACCTTGGGGAAGGGGCATCAAGCTCATTACACTACCGAATTGAGCTACGGGACGATTTTCATGACCATAACGCAAGAGGAAACATTATTTCTTTTGAAGTCTAAATTATGGATGTGCGTAGTGGCTATCGACAGAGAAAATGGGATAGGCGCACCAAGTTCAAATTTTAAGTGAGTCTGTACGGTTCACTTTCGCTCAAATACCCTTGGAAAAGTATGAAACAATTTCTCTCTTCGACGTGGGGTTAATAGCAGATGGAAAACTTTTAAGTCAAAATAACCTGAAGAAAAATAGGCTCCGTCAGGTTAACTTGATCTTGACACACCCACTACTGCTACGTCGGTATATGGTTCCCAAAACGAATCTAATGTGTTACATAAGCCATGGCAATAAATTATGAACATATGCCTATACTTTTCTAAACGGTATTTTTCATTGACTATCATCATTTAGATTTAAATAAGTTTAAAAGTGTTTCATGAGATACGTAATACTTTTAAAAATATATTTAGACTCAGTATTGTTTGATGTTTAGTACAAGCAGCTCTTTGAGACCAGAACACTTTAAAACGAAAATTGTCACATATTTCCTTCAAATTTCAGTATATTTTTAATGTCAATGCGTAACGGCATATCGGCATAATATCTCATCAGCTGCATGAGAACAAAATAAAACATTTTATCTAAATCAGCCAATTCTAGGTGGTTAATTTGCTCTTCTCGCAAAGATATTTCTTGCGAATTTCTTCATCCTCGACTCCAGAAGTGTTATCGAATGCCAAATTTTCTTTAGTTAAATTTGAAAAAACACTATCAATTTTCTGCACGTGAAAAACAATGTACAGTATTTACATCATTCGGACTGACCTCATCTTATCGCTATATTCACGATTTTTCTGCCGTTGTACGCTCCGGCGTTCTCCAGATGATATAAATTGGAATTTCGAACCGAACTCTGTATATACCTGAATATGACAATAAAGATGACGACACCAGTTCGAACGATGTAAATATTGTCAATAATTACAATACCTCATCTCAGAAACAAAGCCAGGAAATGCACATTATGCCACATTTTATTATACAAGACAATGTTTTTACGATAAAATTAACCAAATGATGTTTGACGTTTAAATGTCCACTGATAGTTGCATATTTTTAAGATTTTCCTAGCTTTAAATTTTTTCTTCAGAATTTTTTTTTTTGTTCAGGCGGAAAAAAAAGGTGTTATACGTTCACTTGCTACTTTATCAATTGTAATGTTCCTGTTCATTTCTTTAACTAAAGTTATTTAAGATCAAACTGAGTGTAATGTCGACGAGGAGACTAGCTTGCTCTCAGCCAAACGTTTTCTTTTTATGTCTGGTAGTGTTTGAATGAATACAAATGCTTCTTAATTGCTAATTTGTTTCTTCTCTTTTTTTTTCTTTTCTTTTCTTTATTCTTTTTCAGGTGTGCAAATCAAAGTCGACGTTGAAGCGATCCTATTACTACTCTCTGGGTACCATGGAGCATTCGAAAATTCACAAAATTTACTTCCCGCATTTAGGAGCCTACCATCTGGGCATATCATACCGGGGTATGAAGTAAGTGACCCGGATAACAACCATGCTGCTAACTGGAGTTCGTTGATCAATGGGGCTCTAAATATGGTACGATAGAGACAACTATACCAGAGCACCCCCATGTAATATATATATATATATATATATATATATATATATATATATATATATATATATATATATATATATATATATATATATATATATATATGTGTACGTTTCCGTACACAGAGTCACACTTTTTTCACTAATCTAAAAATGCATTTTGAATCTTACACTTAGTTATGACTTTTGTTTTCATTTCACTCACATTCGATGTGTGTATATATATATATATATATATATATAAATCTGGATTTTTGTCTATGAAAAATATTTTCCTCATGTTTGCTTTTATATCTTTGGTTTAAATCTGTAATATTCTTGCGTTTCTGTTTTTTTCGCTGATCTGTTTAGGCCCAGAATAAAACAATAGGGCTTTTCCAGAGATTATACATTATTAGAAAGTAATAACATTGTGTAGAAGACAAAATGAAGATACGTCGTCACTCTAAAAAAAACATTACGAAATTAATTCCGACAGTCGCTTAATTAGTATACTAGTGAAAACGTTAATTAACAACTTGGTAATTAACAATGTGGTAATATTTGCGCATTAGGAAGTTATATGAATATTTCCCTCAGAATGTTTGTCTTTTTCAATAATAACGGTGATGATGGATTAGAAATAAACGAAGCCAAATATATCCATCCTAACACCCAACCTAATACGTGTATACTAGGCATAAGCATCTTAGCCAAATTTGTACGATATGCGACAGGTCTTGATAAAAACAGCGCCTAATCACTCAGTTAGAAATACAGGGTGTCCCCCGCCCCCGCAAATTGACATAATTTTGTAGTCGAATAACATAGCCAATTTTCGCTCAAATATCAAATTTTAACAAAGTGTGTAAAAAGTAAGTTGACTCTGCGGACATCTCAATCGATAAGGAAGGTGGATTGGGCATGCCAGTGATAATGACAATGTGCTGTTGAAATGACCACCACGTTCATCTGACTTGACAACTTGTGATTGTTTTCTATGAGGCTATGTGAAAGGATACGTCTATATCCCCTTCGTCCTACAAGCCTAGAGGAACTTAAGCAGAGAATCACTGAAGCGCTGGAGAATGTTATGCCTGACATGTTACAGCGTGTTTGGCAGGAGCTGGACTACCGACTAGACGTTTGACGTGTCACAGGTCGTGCGCATATGGAACATTTGTGAAGCTTTGTGAAATCGGTTGTAAAATCTACATCCCTTTGAATATCTTCGAATTTTGATAAATCTTTTATTGCTTTTATTGTTTTAACTTCATTTGTCTGGTAGATATCCAAATTTTAAATGATGTCAATTTTTTGGGACAGCCTGTACTTTTTGGTCGAATAATTCAATTCGTTCAGAGAGTGTTCCACAGTAAATAGACGCATCTCTCTACTGGCTTTACTGTCTCAGCCTTCAAGCTTAAGAATCCGCCATCTGGACTTCTGACCATGACGCTTCCCGACTACTCCTGCTCACGAA
This sequence comes from Acanthosepion lycidas, assembly GCA_963932145.1. Taxonomy (NCBI): domain Eukaryota; kingdom Metazoa; phylum Mollusca; class Cephalopoda; order Sepiida; family Sepiidae; genus Acanthosepion; species Acanthosepion lycidas. Next base: position 65,534,690 of record OZ010571.1, on the reverse strand, counting down.
TAGATACACTGTGCGTCCGTCCATAGTGGACATGCCTACCTAGTTTATGGTCAGGTAGCAAACAAGCAAATAAGTGGAACGGAACGGAATACAATAGCTTATACTAATGTAATTTGGCCAGGGTTAAATGTAATTGGCAGAAATGACCAACAAACATAATTGACATAGATCGCAATAAACACTAGCAAGAGAAACAAAAGAACAGGGCAAAAATAATATCGATTAAACAATATACGCAAAACAAAAGTAGGCAAAGCAACAATAATAAGCTAAAAAAATCACAAACTAAGAATGGTGTTAACACACAAAAGGGGATGCAAGCAAGCGATCACAGCATTCTGACCTCATGACAAGAAAACAGAAATATGAGAATGAGACCGAAAATCTAATTGGCTAGGAAGAAATCCCATCATGCCTCTGTGTTTTGTATATACATTTGGGGAAAGGGATTTTTGCAGTCCTTCCATTGATTGAAACCAGCACAATACGCAAAGAAAAAACATGTTAACACAAGTTTTCATTGATGCAGCATTAGGGCATTTATTATTATTATTATTATTATTATTATTATTATTATTATTATTATTATTATTTGTATATTATTTTTCTTGGTCCTTTATTCTGTAGAGCCAGGTCCAAACTATGGTCCTTAGACCCTATAGGAGAATTGTCATTTAATTGATAATACTTTTCTTAGTATATGGGATGTTCCTAGTAGGGTGATATTCTTGGAAACTTGTATGTTAATGTTACCTGCGACACTGTTAGTAAAATTGCTCATTCCTTTTCCCACGAGGCCCAGTGCTCCGATTACTATTGGTACAGTCTCAGTCTTCATTCGCCACAACCTGTTAATCTCGATGTCCAGGTCATTGTATTTGGACAATTTCTCGATAATTTTCATGGAGGCGTTTCTCTCAGATGGTAATGCTATGTCAATAAGCATACACTTCCTGAATTTCTTATCATAATATCAGGTGTGTTATCTTTTTAATTGGCATGTCCCAGAGGATAGTTATTTTAGGTAACTGTGTCTGGTTGGTGCTCATACTATCTCTCAGTGGTTTCGATTTTGTGCTTGTTGCATATCTTTCAGTGCACAAATGTTGCTACCTTTTGTTATGGCTGTGGCTATATTCATATTTTTACTAGTTTCGGAAATCCTCAGATGAGATGGTTGACAGTTTCATCATATTTTTCCGCATATCCTTTCAGTTTGTTCCATACTTGATTATGCGATAGTGATATGATCTGGTTGCGAGTCTTGGTCCTGAGCTGCAATAATTAGGCCTTTTTGTTTCAGCTTTCAACCTGGTGCTCCTCAGCAACTGATGTGTTTTCTGTTCGTCTACATTTGCTTCTTTCATTCTTTTTAGAAATTTGCCATGCAACGCCTTGTCCTCCCAAATTTTGTTGTAATTTCACTTAGCCAAATTGTTTTGCTTCCTGTTTTACTCGTTTGGCTTAGATGATATTCGCTTTATTTTTGTTGGTTGGGTTCAAGTATATTAAATTGTTTCTTGAAGAGTGCAGCTTCTTTGTTGATGGAGTGGATTTTGGTTTTTTTACTATTTGTAGGAGAAGATTTGTTTTTGTAAAGTCCTATTGTTGCAGTTTTTAAAATTAGTTCAAGTTGGATTAGACCTCGGCCTTCTAAACTTTTGGTACGTACAGTCTATCAATATCTGATTTCGGTTGGTGTATCCTCATTTGGGTAAGCATTTTCTTGTCTTCGGCTCCAAACTTTTAATATCATTCAACTTCCATTTAATAATGTTGAAGCTCTAACGGATATAGCTAAGGTGATGATAGACCTTCATTTTATTGGCCCCCATTAAGTTCGTTTTCTAATATCAAACGCACTCACCTATAATATTCTTTTCGTGTCTTTTTCTTCATAATTGAATGTTGTATTTGGTTTCCTTCATTAATTCCTAAGTATTTATATATACCATCTTTGGTCTATTTCCTTAATCTTGTTGATATCAAGTATAAATCTGTAGTTTGTGTTAGTTTACCTCCTTTGAAGGTGGCTTTAGCACATTTGTCGATTCCGAAATCCATCTTAATGTCTTCGCTGAAGATTTTGACAATGGTGAGTAGGTTTTTCTACTGGTTGTCATCGTTGGCAAACGTTTTAAGATCATCAATATAGAATAGGTAATTCAGTTTGCTGTTCTGTGACTTGTATCCGTAGCTACTGTTGTTCAGTAGGCAGCTGAGTGGCGTTAATGCAAGACAGAAGAGTAGTGGTGATAATGAATCTTCTTGGAAGAACCCACTTTTAATGTTGATTGGTCTCGATGTTAATGACTCGTATGTAAGGTTTAGGTTTAGTGTGATCTTCCAGTTTTTCATGCTCTCCGTTATTATTATTATTATTATTATTATTATTATTATTATTATTTCAAGCCTTTACATGTTGACACCAGATATTTTAGGATTAACACTGAAGGTTGAGGGACAACAAGTCTAATGAAATCGCCGATATTTCTTCATTATCCACGTAGACAACATCACCGCTGTGGTCTGAACAGACTATATTTTTCTGGAATTTCTAATTTATACAGCCTCTATTCAAAAGTTCTAAGAGCGTCGGCTATTATGGACACAATAGCAGTCATATTCTATGGTTTTCTCCTATCTTAGGCTTGGTTATTTTTCTAGTTTTATGCTTTCTTTTATCTTGATTCTGAGATATGCTGAAGTGAGTCGCGTCTTTGATCGAAGAAATCCTTTTTTCCTCATTTGGCTAGGATGGACGGCCTGCATTTCAAAATCTCAGACTATTTCACTCTTACTGTCAAGAACAGCATCTACTTTCTGTTATTAACATTTATTGACATGGTGCAAGCCACAGTTTTATTTTTATTATCATTGCATTCGTGCAATTTTCTGTGCATCAAATGCAGCTAAGTTACATGCTTTATATATGTATTGTATGTATTATATTATATGTATTATATATACTATGTCTTTAAACATTTTTTAACGGTATAAAAACTAAATATGTAATTTTTTGTTAGATAACAGATAAAGGCTATGTTTAAACTGTCTTACCTCATTTTTAAAGGCAGCTGTGTTTATGTTTTAACATTTTAAATTTTATCAATGATCCTCCTTGAAAGCTGAACGAAAAGCTGCTCACTTAGGAATTGTATCTCTTTCTTTTGACTGTTAATTTCAACGTGTTTCTGGTACATCGTTTGGATTACTTAATATATTTTTTTTATATTTGTTTTGCTTTTCGTTTGTTTTTTAGTTTGGTATTGTTTACTCCGGCCAACAATGTAAAATATTTAATTTCACCAAAAGAATATCGAGAACAAATTATCATCAAAACGGCTGAGTGAAAAACAAACATCTGAAAATAGAATACCTTAACCAGAAGAAAGCTAATTCGTTAACGATTATCCTGTTCATTCAAGCAATTTCACCGGACACGCATGCGCGCGGATTTTTGCAATGTCATTACAGAATTTTTACAACACCTGAATTATCAGATTTTATGTAAAAAAGAAAAAAATGTGTTAAAACCAAGAATTTATCTATCTAATCTAATTTTCATTGAACAAAAGTAGACTATCTGATCATGATTGAGAAAACAACAGGTGAAATGAAAAGATTATTGTCAACATTATTACATAATAGCCGACCTGCGAGGCCATGCACATTTAAGCTAATACATTTCTACTTTATTTATATTAATGTATTTTTATATAATAATAATAATAATAATAATAATAATAATAATGATAATAATAATAATTACCAAGTTTTCATTAATTCCGAGTTGCATGCGTTGTAGCAAAATTACCAGACGGTTCGGATATGAGCAAAAATGTTGAAAGTTTTTGTTTAAGATCTTTTTATTTACCTAGGGTTCGGTTCATTTTCTGGTTCTGGGGAGAATTTGAACATTTCGGCTTTCATGACCTATTGTCAAAGAGTTTTACTTTTGTATTGAGGGAATCACAAAGCATACACAACGACACAATCCTGTCAATACAAACATTAAACTTTTTGAATAATGGCTTTTGAAAAGTTAACCTGGTCGTTGGTCTCGAAAAGGATCTCCAATCAGTGGTTAACTGGGGAAAGAAATGGCTTGTAAATTTTAATGTCCCCAAAACTAAACTGCTTTAATTTAACCACCATAGGGAAACTTCCAAGCCCCCTATCAGAATGGTTGATGCACGACAGAATGGTTGAGATTCTTACTGCGCATTCTTGGCCTCACGTTTTCCACAGACTTGAGGTGGAACAATTACATTGAATCAACAGTTGCATTTACCGCAAGTAAAGTTGATTCTCTGTGTCGTGCTAGAAGATTTTTCTCGTCTGAGTCCATCCTACACATCTAAAAATCTACCATTCGTCCATGCATTGAATACCTTTGTCATAACTAGTCTGGTGCCCCCGCTTGGTAATCTCGAGGTCCTCGACAAAATCCAAAGAAGCATCTTGGTCCAGACTTAGCATCTCGACTCCAGCCACTTTCTCACAGAAGTGATGCAGCATTTTTTCTACAAATATTTTAATGGCAACTACTGTGATGAGCTATTTTCCCTGGTGTCCCGACTACAAGAATTTAAGCATGCTACTTGGTTGGCATCAAGATTCCACCCTTTTACTGTTAAAACAGTTAACTGCAACCGCCCCTTCTACACCAACAACAACTTCTCTCGCACTACCCGTCAGTGGAGGTCCCTTCCTCTTACTTGCTTCCCTGATAACTACAATCGTCAAAAAATTAAATGCAACGACAATCGTCATCTTCTGATGTCTTGATCCCCGTGCTTCTTTTTGTCTTTTCCTCAACCTCCACTATACTCAGTCTTTTCGCTTACTTTCACACTCTACAATCCCCTCGTGCTAGCGGCACCCCTGACTTGCTTGGGGTGAAATGCTTAAAAAAAAAAACATTTCGGAAGTCAAATGTTCAGATTCTTCCCTGCAATCGGGAAAATGACTCGAAAAGTAAAAAACTCGTTTCTTTTTAGACATCCATGGAATGTATATTCATGGGTCCCTCAGCATAAATTAGGTATTATTATTATTATTATTATTATTATTATTACCAACTACTACTAATTGTAAGATAAAAGTATCATGAACTGTTATAAACGTTACTGAAGATTAATAAAATATTTACCATAGATGATTTTTAAAGTGCCATTTCCTTTCAGGATGCAGGCGATCACGGCTCTCCACTCTTTTTTATTTATTATTTGTGAATTATCATGAATTCTTCTTTCTGTACCGTATTTTATATTCGGAGTTGATCTTCTTGTTCTTCTCCGATTAAATATCATATTTGAAGGCGAAGAGATTTACTTACATCATTAGTGTGAAAGTGAAAGCAACAGATTTGGCTGGAATTTGAATTCGGTTCACCGACTTCAATTTCCGTGTCAATAACCGTTAAACTACCCGCCCAATCAACTTCAATAGATAGACTTTCTTATTTCAGGAAGCAGTTTTCAAATTTCTCGTTGACATATCTAACATGAGAGCATTACAAATTTTGTGCTTTGCGGCCAATTCTGTATTGTTTATTTTGGCTGTTGACCGCGGGTAACTAAAACAACGGAAGCAAAACCGTGGATAAAATGGGTCAGTGTACATTTATACAGACTCAAGCGCGCGCGCACACACACACACACACACACACACACACACACACACACACACACACACACACACACACACACACACACACACAAACAAAAGCATGTACACATTCAGTAGCTGTATCATCTGTCTGTCCGTCGGTGTGTCTTTTAAAACAACGTTAACTCAGGCCACACTTACTTTACATAGACATATTATACCTTTCTGGAAACAAGATGATCCCGAGATTGAAAATCTTCCCTTTATTTGGTGCTTGAACATACAGTATTGAGATTTGTTTTCGGATGAGTTAAAAATTTAAAGATTAAAACAACTTGAAAAATTAGTGATTTTAAAGTTTTTAATTTATATTGAGTTTAAAGTAGCTCAAAAACTTTATTAATTTAAAAATCTTTTTTTTTTAATTCAGTTAAAAATATCTCCGAATCTTTGTGAAATCAATATTATTTCTTCAAAAGGAATCAGAACTAGAGTGAGCGGTTTCGTGACGTGGAGTTTTGAAGTTTTTCAGCTGAACCAAAAGAATTTTAGGCCGGAATTGAAATTTTAGCCTAAATCGGAGTTTTAGCTAAAAACAATCTTTTGGTTGGAATTGGACTGATCGACCGAATCAGAGTTAAAATGATATTTTTAAGTTCCATAGAGTCAATTGAGGAATTCAAAGTTATTCTTTCAAATTATCATTGCTGTTTTCGAAGATGGACCAGTGGTCCCTTCATCTTTGGGCCGAAGATAGCTGAAAAGTATGCACTGGGTGTGGCTTTTAAGCTAGTAAGAAATGATAATAAGTTTATTTATTGGAACGAGCTAGCTGAGATAGTCATGACTCTGTCAGTTCAACCATCATGTTCCTGCAACGAGGTTGGAAGGTCATTAGGGTGGCAATTTGTGTCATAACATAGCGGGTCAATGTAGTCGATTGCTGGACGACCAAGCCGTCTTGCTACATGGCAAGATCTCAAAAACAGAAGATCAATCGATAGTTAATTTTTTGTTCGTCAGCAGTGTTCAGCAAGGCGAATTATGCGTTCGCGTAAGAAATATCAGGGATGAATCCAAAGAGCTATGATTTAGTTGGATGTTGTATCCAAGAGATGTTAAGTATAGCTCTCAGTTTCCAAGTGGAGGTTCCATCAATATATATATATATATATATATATATATATATGACTCAATTTATATATATATATATATATATATATATATATATATATATATATATATATATATATGTGTGTGTGTGTGTGTGTGTGTGTGTGTATGTATTTAGGCAGTAAATTCTCTTTTAGGCATGTCTGATTGAATAAATTACAGACATTATGCCTGCTAATTTTTAACAAAATGTGTTCATACTCACGTAATTACCGTAACAACTATTCTACACCATGAAAACAACAAATTCAGATTACAGATACTAGAAGCAATTTATATTAAAAAATTAAAGTCGGCACTGAACAGAATCAACTATGAATACTTCAGTAATGTTCTGAAATGCCTGTAAAGGAACAGTTTTTTCACGCTTTAATGTACACATGACCATGCCATTATTACATGAAAAAAAATCCATAATGGATAATTTTTCACGTACTAATGAACGCTTAACACATTGTCAGCCGTTTTGCATTTACGAGCATAATGAAAAAAATACGGTAATGTATGACAACGCACAACTTTATATAGGTACTTTTACTAATGAACAACATATAGTTTTGTACTACTTGCACCCCTGAAGATGATCTTGGAAGAAGATCGAATGTAATTTGGAAATGAAAAAAAAAAAAAAAAAATGAAACAGCTATAGTACATTTCTCTCATCCTTTAACGTCAATGTACGGAATCTTATTTGTTAGTATGAACGGATTTTGTCAGATATATCTATATCTCAGCGCTCTTTTACAAAGTTTTCCATGATAAATTACTACATTTATTAAAGTGCATGTATTGACCTAATGTATCGTAAATTGAATTTAGTTAAAAATAACGAATATCTATCAAACAATATTTTGTTTCTTTTTTATTTCCTCAGATCTCATCGTGAACTCTCGGTGCATATTGCACTTATATGTGACAACAATTTTACCAATCCAACCGATGCAGTCTTTACAATAACGCAAGATGCACCGAAAAAAGATACCGTAAGTTAATTTTAGTTCAGGCGTTAATTTTTCACCTCGACATATAAACTTTTAGCATTGACCAAGTTTGTAATTTGAATAAGTGCTCTTTTAAGATAACCAAGTAATATTAGCGAAGCATCTTTCTCTAACGCGGGTATACATTTCATTATATCCAGATTATAAGGTTTTTTAATTAATTTTCTTTTGATGCCGACTTGTAATAGGACATCTATCGTTACACAAACAAAAGATAGATATTTGTTCATATGTTTTAAATTGCAATAAAATGGACGAGAATTGAACTAGTTGAAATGTCTTGGAAACATAATGAGGAGGTAGGGCTTAGAGAATTTGACATTCACAGGACATACTGAAGGTAAAAGGAAGAGAGTGAAACATCTGTCTAACAATCCTGTAGAAATGGATAGCAAAACAGGGAGTGGAATGGATGGTGTAAAGGTAAACCTTACTAAGAGATATGAAGAACTGAATGGAAAGGGCGTTGTAGAGAGCAATGATCATCCACGTCCGAAAGGGGCACGGCGCATAATATTGAGTATAGCCTGTGATTAAATAGGGGAAATTTTGTTGTATCAAACTACCAACTGGGGAAGGCCAGTTTGCCTGGAAAATAAGCATTTGGGATTCTACGTTTTACCTAGGTTTAAACAATGGATGCCATTCACACACACACACACAAACATGCCCGCGCGCACACACACACACACACACACACACACACACACATGCACGCACACACGCACGCACGCACGCACGCACGCGCGTACGCACGCATGTTATTCATACTTCTGCCCGTGTGCAAGCGTGTGTGTGTGTTTCTGTGAGAGTGCGTGTATTAGGCAAGTATCACCTGTTTTCCGGGTGGGGTGACAGCCTTGCATTTCCACTGAATAAGCTTGATTCTTGCTGACCGTCCTTAAAATCTTAATTCAGATTTTCTTTCGTGTAAAATATCTATTTAACCAACAAGTAATACTAATGGGTTTAAATAGTAGAGGAGACCGAGCTCTCTAGTCTTGGATGATGGTCAGCCAAAAAGATGAGATAAAATCTGAAATCAAAACTATAAAGAAACAATGGGAAAAAATTCACTATCTTTCCAAAGAAATCATTTTAATTCACGCATAATAAAGAAAAGAAATATGTTGAGACCCATGATCGCTTGAGAATGTATTTAGGAAGAATACTTATTTAAAAATTTAGTATTCAAATAAGGAAGGTTTTTTACGTAATTATTGAAGAAATTAATAAAAATATCCATTTCTTCTTTCAGTATGGCGAATTAAGGCATAAGTGTGCTTGTATCAACGGCTGCTTGGAGAAAAAGATGCACAAGTCAAAAAACAGTGAGTGCGAAATATTCATTTTAAAATCTATATACAGCCATTTTCATTCTCTGCTCTGTAATCCTTAGGTCTTATTCCTCTATTTTACTTCTCTCCCCATGATTCTTAATTTTTACTTTTTTTATTTTCCTTCTTCTCCTCCGTTATCTTTAGCTTTTATTCCTATATTTTTCTTCTCTCCCCATAATACTTAATTCTTACTATTTTTATTTTTCTTTCCTTTATTTTTTATTTCACTTAGTACTTCTTCTGCCGCCATATTTGCCTTCTCCAATGACGTCATTTATTCTCTTTGGCTTTCCTTCCTTTTTGCTGGAGGCAACTGAAACTTTTATTCGGGACCTTAACATAGAACACAAATAGAAGAGTTGAAATATAATTGAAGCTTGCAGGTACATTTAGTGTCGTTTGCTTTCCTTCACGTAGTACCGTGAATCTTTGTCCTGCCGAATTAATTATCTAACAAGGTCTTAAATTGAACGAAATAGCCAAAGTTTCCTGTTCAGATATAAGTAAATTTATTACTGTTGATGGAAATAATATTGGATGAAAGTATTTAACTAATGTTCCTTACAAGAAGAGATGTGTATGCAGACTTTGATGCAGTTTGGTTTTACATCAATAGAGACGGATTTAAACAGGTGATGATTTTATATTTATAGACATTCAATTTGCGTCAAAATTTGAAGGGTCATCTCTCTACTCTGATGGATGATTAGTCACCCTATGACCCTGAATATGTGGACAATCTGGGGCTAGAAATATCAAGAATGTGACGCTTAGGCGTAACGATTGTTCCAATAATAACTGGAGTACTTGGAATGATTAAAAGGAATACACACATTAAGAAAAATACCAAGAAACCCAATACTATATAAAAAATACTGTGCACATGAGCACTTCTCACATTCTCAGACAACTTCCTAAATATGACATGCAAGAAAAAACTTTTGCTAAGAAAAACTTTCCTTTAACTCAGATCCATATCTTAGTAAATGATTGCATCAAACATTAAATTAGGAAAATTTACGATAATAATAATAATAATAATAATAATAATAATAATAATAATAATAATAATAACAACAACAACAATATGGGTAACTCAAAGTTGTATGTTAGGAATGATAGTGAGCTGGAAGTTCTGAAATCAGTAAAATGTTTTAGTGATGACACTGGCATGGTATCCAGTTTGGATAAATGTGTTAAAGCCACAATTTTACGAGGATCACTGCAACAAACCCCCTTTATAAGCTTAGACCCTGGGTTAACAATCAAATAATTAGAGCAAGAAGAAGCATATAGGTAACTTACTGTAAATGAGCGTGAAGGAATTCACCATAAAAAATGAAAGAAATATTGCGAAAGGTGAACTATATCATGGTGCGACTGAATTGAATTCTCAGAATAAAATTATGGACATTAATAGTCTTGCCATTCCAGTGGTTCAGTATAGTTTCAAAATCTTGAGCTGGATTTTAAATGACATCAGACGAATGGATTCTAAGCGAAGAAAGCTTCTTTCTAAGCATAAAATGCATCATTCAAAGGCTGATGTAAACCGTCTATACATACTACATAAAGAATGTGGAAGAGATCTTCTTCAGCTAGAATTATCATACAAAACAACAACTATTGGCTTACTAATATAAATGGCAACAACAAAGGACTGGATGACACAATTAGTTGAACAATATGTAAACAGAAAGAAAACTATTCAATCATGAAAGAAGTTTGTAAATACAAACAAGATTTACATTTGTTAGATTCTGTAGAAAACCAAAACAGAACCCAAGAGCCAACTTTTGCAGCAAAAATATGAAAAAGAAAGCCAAGGATAAATCTTTTGAACAGAACAAACAACGCTGGTAAGACAAACTTCGGCATGACCAATATCCAACATTGCTAATAAAGCCAGCTTTGATAAAGATAACACTCATCGATGTTTACGAGCATTTAGATTAAAGGCTGAAACAGAAGGCTTTATTCTTGCGGCGCAAGACCAGAGTCTTTTCACAAGGAACTTTCGGGCAAATATGATGCATAATAGTATGGATCCAAAATGCAGGTTCTGTGAGTAATATCAGGAAACCAGAGACCATCTAATCTCAAGATGTCTTGAACTTACGCCAAATGAATATAAAAATCTTCACCGTAGAATGGGACAATATTTACATTGGACATTGTACAAACACTTTGGGATGCTAATAAACACTGGTATGAACATCACCCAGCACCGGTTACAGAAATAGAAGACGTCACAATTCTATTGGATTACATCATCTTTACAGGTAGGAAGACTGACGCAAATAGGCCGGACATAATTGTCAAATACCGAAAAGAAAAAAACAAACTTGTCTACTGATTGATATGGCTTGCACAGCGACTGTAATACAGCAACCAAAGAATTTGAAAAAACTATCGAAGTATAAAGACTTGGAAATCGAAATAGAAAAATGTAGAAATTGAAAACAAGAACAACACTAGTCATAGTAGGTGCTCTTGGAATGATACAAAATGGAGCACAACAACACATTGAAAAAAATCCCTGGAAATTCTAGCTTAAGAGAAATACAAAAATATCTTAATAAGTACAGCCCCGGAAACTAAGAACATTGTCCAACGCTAGTGATGTTATGGAAGTTAGAAAAACAAATCATGAAATGTAGCCATAACAACACGCCACTACCTGCCTTACGTCTTTTCGTGACTTATTAGTTAGTATGACCATAGCAGAAATCGAAATATAATGATAGGCCGGACATAATTGTCAAAAACCGAAAAGGAAAAAAAATAGATATAATAATAACTAGATATATCCTTGAAAATTTTACGGTTTTCCTATTTGAACTTTCTGACGAAGCATAATTCTTAAGTTAATAGTCGAATAAGCTCCTGGCGAGTTTATGACAATAAAATATCTGTAATAATTCCCCTATCGCAACTTTAAATATTTGAGCTAAACAGCTTTAACAAAATATTACAATAAAAATCATAAAAATGAATGAAGGTCACTATTTAAAGAACGTAGAAATAAAAAGATTTATAATTGACAAGTTTTTTTTATTTCACTTAAGCAGATTTTATGGCCACACCTATTTCTTTCTTTTTTTATTTGAAACTAAACAGTAACTCTAGAACGTCTTTTCTGACTTTCTTGCGATCAAAACTGAATAGTCTATGATTCATGATGTATTGGCAAGTTTAACGTACGTGTTAGCGCCTACGTAAGAGACTAAGGAACTTAGTAACAGTGATAATAATAACTGAGTAACAATGATAATAATAAATCTATAGCAGACCAGTGTAATATCTATCTATCTATCTATCTATCTATCTATCTATCTATCTATCTATCTATCTATCTATACGCTCATATACACACGCATGCGCCAAGTATAAAACGATTTAATTGTTACCATTTGTGAGTTAGTTCAGAAAAAAAAAGTAGACAAGAAAAGAATTCGGAAGAGGAAGTAGAGATTAAGTGTTAGAATAATAAGCACACACACGCATACACATGCACACACGTACGCACACATGAGTGTATATATGTATATATATATATATATATATATATATATATATATATATATATATATATATATATATATATATATAGTATTTTTGTTTGCAAGGGACGCTATTTTAAATTCTTTATCAAAAAGTTATTTCCCTTGCAAAACAATTTTTAATTACAAACTTTTTATTCTTTATGATATTCATTTGAAGAGAAACAGTTTAAAATATTTCTCGCAATTGTACAACAGATTTGCTAGATTAGAGCAATAATAATAATAGTAATATTAATAATGATAATAAAGAAGAGGAGGAGGAGGATAATTATAATAATCTGTGTACGTGCGCGTGTGTATTTATATGTGCGAATACGTGTTCGTGCGAAATGAAATTAAGTGTTGAGTTTAAAGCATTTGGATGATTACAACTTGAGGAAGGCTGGAGAGCACACCAGTGGGAGCATATTAATCGAAACAATAAAAATAAGGTGATTAGTTCGAATAATTCCTACAATAATGCCAAATGTCGGAATCCCGATGAAACTTGTAAAATATCTTTTATCTTAGTGTTACGGTTTATTATAAAAATAAATTATAAATCTAAAATACTTATTGAAATCATTAAGTAAAATGTAGTGGTGAATTATATTTAACTGTTTTTTTCATTTTGTTAAGGGACATCTGGTTGCAGTAGAATAAATTAATTTGTTTATATCTCGGGATAGTTTTGTTACATATTGTTGTTAAAGTTCATAAGTGTAATTTTATTTCCCTATTAAATATGTGGGTGTTATTTTATTTAACAGGATATCAAATCCTTATTGGTCATTTAATTTTCTTAGGAGTAATGAAATATATGTTATTCTGCTTTCACAATTGAATACATAGTAGATGATACTCAGCTTTTGTATATATACATGTTTGTGTATGCTAGAGGCAGTGATGTGTGTGTTTTATATATTTTGGAATACAGTTTTATTTAAGAAATAATCTGGTATTATATATGCTAATGTCATGAAAGTGTTATTTCAGGTTGGCTGTTTCGTTGATTTTGTTTATCGGCTTATAAACCTCTATGGGTTATTTAATGCCGAAATCTACATATTTTGAATACAATTTTATGGCTTCAACTAAATAGATTTTGAACGCAATTGTATGCCTTCAACTACAGATAAAATGTGTTGTAGGTCATTTTACTATAAATATTTAATGATCATTTTTTTTTCATATAAAAATGTATATATATATATATAGGTTTGGTAAAATTATCCAAGAGTTAGTTTTCACAATGAACCATGTAGAAATTAGATAAAGTAGAACCAAGAGGCGAACCCATTGTTACGCCGTCAATCTGTGTGTGGATGTTGTTTCAATGATCATAAAAGTGTACATGTGTCGTGCAAGACAATAGAATTTGATATAGAATGCTTGGCTCAATATTAGTGGATGGGAACAAAGAATGCTAATGTATGTTTTGTGTTACTATATTTGTCGTTTCTTTAACATGAATACTGATAAAGTAACTTTCAACATCTAAGTGAGCCATTATTAGATTTATTTGAGGGCTGTCGTTGAAATTCGTTCGGAGAATAAACGTTAAATTTATTTGATAAATATAGTCAGATCAATTGGTTCAAAATTTTGGAAAAGTGAAATATCAAAGGAGGAATTTGTGAAATTATGCGTAGAAGTGAACAAGGATTATGCGTTTTCACATCGTCCCATACAAATATCCGGGGTAATATTCACTCCCACTTTTCTTGGACGTAGTGTTAAAGATTCTAGTATAAGGAATAACTAATTTATTTAGAAGTTTTGTAGAAACATTTTTAGAGAGTAGGATTATGAATTTTGTGTTTTTGGTAGAAGTGCTACCGGTGGTGTCCAGTTCTTAGGTTTTGTGGATTTTGCCTGCTCGTTTTCTAGCGTTGAGGATAAAATGATTTTTCTTCTTCACCTTGGCATTCTGGGCTAAATATCCTAATATCTCCGATGTCGAATCATATGACTAATTCTGGTTTTATTTTATGATTGTGGTAGGAATAGGAATTAATTAGATCATTTTTGTTAGTGCGTTTACGATAAACTCTAAAATCTAATTTGTTATTGTTACGTATTAATAAGATGTCGAGAAAGGTAGACATTTGTTTATTTCATTTTCTTGTGTGAATTCGATGGTAGGTTCAACCTTATTATGAGGATATAATAAAAGAAATATGTAGCTTAGGTAAGTGGAGTTTTTAGTTATGATATGTTTAAATGGGACAGACTGTAAAAATGTTACGAAAAGACAAGGAAGGACACTACAAATAGGTAATCCCATTAGTAAGCCGAAATTTTGCTTATAATAATTATTATTGAAAGAGAAGAAACAATTTTTAGTGATTAGTTTACATAGTTTTATAACTTCATGGAAAGGTACAGGGAGCTTTTCTTTTGATTTTTTTGAGGTTGTTTCTTAATATGTTCAGGCATTTTGTAATAAGTATATATATATATATATATCTGTATTGTGATTTGATATATAAGCTAGCTATAAAACTTATTTTCCATGTTTATGTTTCGTATACTCTGGATTATGTCGCTTATGTCGCCAGAGTGTTTAATGCGTGTTAGGTTGATGGCACCTAAAAACGGAGTTAGGCTTCTTGCAATAATATTAGTTAATTTGTGGTGAGCACTATTGATTCCGGACACAATGGGTCTGATGGGTACATTGGGTTTGTGTGTTCTGGGTACGTTTTATAGTGTGGATGTAGTAGGATGGTATTCTATTAGTTGAGTGCGGGACTTGTTTTCATTTTTAAATAGTTTTTTGATTGTTTAGTTGAATTTTCGCGTGTCTATATTTATTATTTGTTCGTTGGCTTTTAAATAAGCGTTTTGCCATTTATGAGGGATTCTAATTTTTCAATGTAGTCAATTGGGATTTATTATGACTATTCCGCCTATTATCGGATGGTATTAGGATTATTATATTTTTATTCCAAGAAAAGTTTTTAATGCTAGTAATTATCTCTTGGGAAATATAGTTTCATCTGTATTTGTAAGGGTTGCTGTTAAGATACTTTGCATGAAACATTTTTTAAATTCTGTGTTGTCGAATGTATAGTTTATCTGTATTTTTGTGTGTGTATATATATATATATATATATATATATATATATATATATATATATATATATATATATATATATATATATATATATATATATATATATATATATATATATATATATATATATATATATATATATAATCTGTATTTCATCCCAACTCATAGGCACGGTGGAGTTGTAGAATCGGAGAGCAGAGTTCGAATTCCAGTCGAATCCATTACATTCACTTACGCGCTAATATTTGGGGATAGCTATTAATCCTCTTCTTCTCCCTCCAGCTATCGGTAAATAGCAGGACACGCCCAGTTCTATAGCCCTGGATAGGAGGAGGAAAACTCAAAACCTGCGGAGAGTCGTTTGGGGACCTTGTGGCACGCAGTACATCAGGTATCTGTATTCCGCCCTTCAAAAAGTGTGGTTGGTTCTGCACAAAGCCTTCACCACTATAACCAAATCATATGTACTGGTGTCTGTCTGGCTGTTGAATCCTAGGAATTGTGCTGCTTGATCCTCATACGTTGAATACGACGGGAGAGTCCACCATATATATACAAAAATAATCAGTTGATCGAAATAAGATTTATTCATCAACCACTGAATGAAGAAATTGAAAGATAGAGGCTGAGATCGGTAAATTGTCACCATTTTATATTTTTATTTCGCGCATGCGCGTTGTTTCTTTTTGATTTTTTCGATTGCACAGTATAGTAGGGTCAATTGAGCAACGGCTTGTGAGAAAAGGAGCACCGTGACACAATTCACTGATCCAGAAATTTGGAAAAGGCCTGTTGTACTTCAGTACGAACATTTCAGAGTGTCTGGGTGTCAATCTGAGGACAGTACAGAGGATTCGGAATGAACTGGATAAGTGTAATACTGATTACGAAGGTACAGCAGCTCGGAAAACTCACTCTGATCGTTCTGATAAGAAAAGAACTGATAAGAAATTGTTGGTGAGGGCCCCAGACTCAACACGGAGGCCTACATCAAGTGTCTTGACCTGATGTCTGGCAACAGGATTCTGACCCATACCACAATTGCAGGAGAACCCAGTCATGTCCGAAAGACAATTTCTGCGATCACATCAGCCCTTACATCTGGCTACCTAACTCCCCAGACTGCAAGCCTCTTGATTATTATGTATGGGGCACAGTCGTACAAGAGACCAACAAAACTCCTTGTAACACCAAAGATAAACTGAAGGCAAGGGTTATGGCAGCATTCACCGACTTAAACAAAGAGACCGTCCAGAAGAGTTGCAGGAGATTCCAAAGTCGTCTGGTGGCCGTGGTTGAAGCCAATGGCGACTTTATTGAAAAGATTTTACTCTTTAGTATTTTGTGATAATCTTTGTGATTTTGGTAAACATATCTGTTAAAATGAAATGTCTGTTATTTTCATTTTTGCGAAATTTAAACGACAATTTATCCATCGCACCCTGTATTTCTCAAGTTTTCAAGTCATCTGTCTTTAAGGCCAGGACGAGCTGTAGCTTTTAGGGTGTCATCCGCAAGCGTTTCTTTGCGACACGCCAAACTGTCGTTGGAGGAATATGGGTATCCAGACTAGCTCTTCTTATGGAATTCCTGGGACTTCATAAAAATGTTTTCCGAACCCGTTCATCACCTCTTCTTAAATTGGTGATGATCCAAATCATTTTACGCTACGCTTGTACTATGTCCAAATCTCCGTTTTTAGCGAATTTCTGAAAATTGCACGCTGCAAAGTATTCGAGCAGAATTTAACATACCTATTTCCTAGTGAATGGCATTTCTACACATGAAAAGAAAATATGTAAAATATTAAACATAAAATTTTCAGTGACTTCTGCAGGTGCTGATAAAATTTGAGATCATTTGAAGGAGAAATGGTCAAGTTCTTTGATTAAGAAATTATATTAATTTTTCTGAAACATTCTGTATATATATATATATATATATATATATATATATATATATATATATATATATATATATATATATATATATATGTATATTGGTGAAACTGCAGTAGAAATAAGTAGTTACCAACTTTACTTTTATTTTCATTCAGGGTTCGTTGAAATTTAAATTAAACATTTCTTATCTATGTGTTTTATGTATATAGTGCTGCCAATTTAATTTTCTTTATGTTTTATCAATTTCGCTATGAAATATGTCATGTTGTGATAATAGAAGATTAAAAATATTTAATTTAGACTTAAAATGTCAAAGTTAAGTTATAAGGAACTTGGCAAACCGAATTGGTAAATCCAAAGAGGATGAAATCCTGAGAGCTCAATGTTAGGACAGAGCTAATATGTAATGAGAGTGGTAGTTAAACAGACAATATAAAGTATAGGGAGGGGTTAATTTTATATCTCTCTTAAGTATGTTTTATATTGGAGTAGGAGGAGTGACAGAAACTTGACCTCTTTAGACGGTTAATAAAACGGAAACATATTTATCTAGGACATAAAGAAATATTTAAAATCTTAATAGTTTATTCACCCGACTAATTGTATTTCCACAATATTTTTTTTTTATATTGTGGAAATACAATTAGTCGGGTGAATAAACTATTAAGATTTTAAATATTTCTTTATGTCCTAGATAAATATGTTTATTACAATAATAGTTATATTTAGTCCTGAAACTATTTACTTAAAAAATTAAACATTTAAGTTAATAACAAATTTTTTTTCAGACATCGAATTTTCTATCAAACATTGTAAACTATCTTTTACATAATTTTAACAACTCCATCTCTCCTTCCCTCTCCCCCCTATCTCTCTCTTTACCGTAAGACTCACTTGTATAGATTTTCTACAATTCATTTCCGTTTTATTAACCATCTAAAGAGGTCAAGTTTCTGTCACTCCTCCTACTCCAATATAAAACATACTTAAGAGAGATATAAAATTAACCCCTCCCTATACTTTATATTGTCTGTTTAACTACCACTCTCAACCCCCTCTATTAAATTACAAAAATTACACTACCCACCAATTTCTAATCCCATTTTTTTTTCTCAATTCGTTGTTGTAAGATTTACCTGATGATCCTGAATCCTTAAAAAAGGATTTAGGTGAAATAAATTATCGTAATGGTACATTAAAGTGGTTTGTTTTTCATTACATATATATATATATATATATATATATATATATATATATATATATATATATATATATATATATATATATATATAACCAAGTACAGGGTTTGGTACACATGGAAAAAAATTACAATAACCAAAAACAATGTTCTTAAGAAAGTGCTCAATACCGAGTAGAGCTAATAATATTTATACAAAATTATAACATATGCATGTTATAAAATCACTACAATTTAGTGATTTTATAACATGCATACGTTATAAATTTCTCTCTCTCTCTCTCTCTCTCTCTATATATATATATATATATATATATATATATATATAGATAGATAGATAGATAGATAAACACATACATACATACGCACACACACACACACACACGCATATATATATATATATATATATATATATATATATATATATATATATATATAATTTTAAACTTGATTTTTAGTGTATTCTCATATTTCGGTAGATTTATTCCATTTATTTAAACATTGTTTACATTTACTTGGCTGATTATATGCACTCTCCAGCAGAGGAAACCGTTATTAAATCCAATGTGATTTAACCGACTCAGACACGAAGATCTTTTGGTAATCAAGCAAAGCTGAACAGTGACTTTAAGCGAAATCATTCTTGTCATAGTCTCTTGATATTTCATAGCTGTCCAGTTTCGTGCCCAAATGTAAAGCAATTTTTAATAAAATACAATAGCAAAAAAGACGATTTTAATTCGTATGTAAAAAAAATGAATGAAAAACAAAAACATGCTTAAAATGTAAAAGCTGTGCATAAACATTTCGAATTTAATAATGCATTTGTTATAATTTGGCTGACTGTTCAATTAAAAGAATAATTTTGATTGCTGCTTCAAATATTTTATTGAAGGCGGCCAGAAATAATTATTATTCCTCATGAAATGTTCAACATTTAAATAATTAGTTGGATCTAATAAATTTTGAAAAACGAAAGAGCTTCGATGTCTCAACAGAAAAATGAAGATAGAATATTTTTCTTCACGCATGTCAATGACTACGTAACGCCGACATTCCTGTATAGAATTTTTATCGTTTTCTCTGACTGTTACGTTTTGCTTCCTTAGCCGACTAGTCAGTGGTTCTTAGATTATAACCCTTATGATATTGTTCAACAAGAGATTGGTTACATATGTTACACTGCATTTTGTTAGGCTTTGTCATTTTCAGGGAATAGAAACATTGAATCATACGCGGTTGTTAATAATGAAAGATTTTGAAGCGGCTAATTTAATTTCTTGTATTAGATTGGTGCAAAAATAATGACATAATAATGCCGTTTTTTGACGTTAAAAAATACGTCAAAAATACGTCAAAAACGACATTATTACGTCATTATTTTTGCACCAACTCAATATAATGGAATTTTTAATTATATACAATAGCCTGTTTGTTGTGTAAGAGGGAAATTTAGAAAGGGAAATTATTTAATTTAGCTAGGTAAGCGGGAAAATTAGCTGATCATTTGCAATGAATAAAATATAAAATGCTAAACTCTAAACGAAATTTTAAACTGTGGATATGAAGTATAGCAGAGAAAGGTGGTTTATATTAACTAATATAACGATGAAGACCATGGCAGTGGTATGAAAAATGTGCGATTCAGTTGAATTACTATAATGCTAACACAATTGCATGGCCTCTTGTGACCGATCTGCTTGAATAGTTTTCGTTGTTAGTGTAAGAAATCTTTATTGTCCACTTCCCAGTGTAACTGGAATCTACCCTCTCTCCGGAACTCTGGGATCACATGATAAATAGATGTACAAAACATTTTGAAAATGAATTTTGCATTCACCTGAAAAGTCACTGTTCTTTACGTGTCTTTCTACAAGGATAATTAACTGAATTATTTCTAATTCTAGTTTAGAAATATTTTTGTTTCTCGAAAAAGCTTGAACAAATGTTACCGTTTGTATGAACCTTTGAGGTTGCTTCTGCAGCTTATCCACGTTTGGATTTTCTTATACTCAGCATAATTATAAAAGAAATAAATAAACAAAACACAAAGCAAACATTTTATGAAACGCAACTGATCTGTATTCCTGCACTATAAAATCCCTTACGAAGACAGATATCCCTAAGTGTGGCCCTTCCGTACATAACATTTAATCTTACTGAATCATATTAGTAAATTCGTAGTTATTTCTCAGCTCAAATTCATGGGCTGTTTGTGTTTATTATTTTCGATTTCAACCATTAGTCTTTTATTGTGTTTACTGTCGATCTAAGTCTATTGGGTTAATTACTAGCCAAAATAGATGGAAGAATGGAAAGATATAGTGAATTATCATATATCTAAACATGCTTTCAATTCTAACCAATGCATTTAATGGATGCATCTAACTTTAACTTTTCTTGTTCCATGTTTTTAATATGTATTTTTAGTGGAACACACCGAGAAAAACACGAGTGACATCGGCGAATGAGATCATTCCAAAGAAAGGAACGAATGATAACAGGGGAAATGCTAGTGATGATGAAAAAAATGGCAGTAAACAATGTCAAGGAATAAAAAAGCAATGCCGAACACTAAACACAGAAAATAACAACAAATATAGGCCGGCTAAAAAGGAATGGATCAATACACAGAAATGGAGAATGAGCAACACAAATACAGCAAACATGCAGAACAGAATAAAAGAATTAGCAGGAGGAAAGGTGAGCCAACCAAGAGGCTTTATAAAAAATCAAAGGAAGGATCACTTGATAATAGAAAAATACTGCAAATGTGGAGTGGATACGTCAAAGAACTTTTTCACAATACGTGAGAGAAACCGACGCTGGAAAATAGGGAATGTTCAGAAATACGACAAGATGAAGTAAGATCAGCAATGGAGAAGATGAACAGGAACCAAACAGCGGGGCCTGATGGGATCGTAAGAAAAATGTCCTCAGCCTTAGACGATTTCGGCATCCACAAGATCACAGAAGGACAGAACGGAGAACTTCATTAAATCCATCCTCGTGACATTATTTAAGAAATCAGGTGCAAACGAATGCGAATACCAAAGGACAATCATTTTAATGATCCACATAACCAAACTAATGATGCGAATCCTGATGAATAGAGAGCGAACCAGTATTAGACCGGAAATAGTCAAGAACGGTGTGGCTTTGTTAAGGACATCGGAACAAGAAATGCGATATTCGTGATGAAAATGATATCAGAAAAAGTAATAGAAATGTAGTAGGATGCGCACTTATGTTTTATAGATTATGCAAAAGAAGCTTTGGACAAAGTACGGTCCAGGGATTTATTTGAACTGGTGGAAATGATGTTAGAATAAGCATGAATTTATACTGGGAGCAAACCGTCTGCATATATTAGGTTGGTGCAAAAATAATTTAAAAATTTTAACGTCAAAAACCGTCATTATTTTTGCACCAACCTAATAAATAGAAAATGAATTGAGGTAGTTACACAAAAATAGAAAGGACAAAAAATCGTCTTCTCCCCAGATTTATTTAATCTCTACAGCGACGTTATCCTAAGGGAGCTGTAGACCCTGCCAGGATTATCGTTGGATGTGATCTAACAATAGAACAATCTTATCAATATAAGATATAGAGATGACACTCTGTCAATAACTGACTCGGAAAGAAAACTAAACGACCTTCTCGGCAGAATGGAAGGATAAAGCGAAAAACTGGACTAATCTGCAAGAAAACAGAAAGCATGGTCATCAACAAAAGAAAAAAAAAACAAGATGCAAGTTACGAATTGGAGATAAAACATGAAGCAGGTGCAGAAGATCAAATATCTGGGATGCGTTTTAACAAAGAGTGGAAAATCCGAACACGCATTGGTCTATCGAAAAAAAAAAAAAATTCCAAAAGTTAAGCATGGTTCTGAGAAATGGAAAAATGTTAGAAACAAAGAAAAGTGTGCTTGATTGCTATGTGATATTAATTCTCTTATATAACAATGGATGTTGGACAATTTCCACAAGGAGAAGGAAAAAAACTAGAGGCAGCAGAAATGTGGTTCTGCAGAATGAGACTAAGTTTTCCATAGACGGAGCGAGTAAGCAACAAGGAGGTTTTAAAGAAAACAGCAATAGAAAGAAAAATTATACTTAGAATCAGGAAAAGACAGCTGAAATTTCTTGAACACAAAATGAAGAAGGAAAGCTTGGAAAAATTAACCCTCACAAGGCATGTTGAGAGATAAGGGAATGCAGCCTGTGTGAATGAATGGTAGAATGGGGGAGCCTTAGGAAAGGAAGAAAAACTTCTAAGAGCCACACGATATAGGAAGTGGAGAGCCATGATCACCCATGTCCTGAAGGGACGAGGCACACAGAGGAAGAAGATTTATAACAAAGTAATAAAAAATGGCAGTAAATATATTTGTGAGAATAAAAATGTAAAGCGGTGATGATGATGAGAAGGCGGACGAGAGTAATGATGACTTAGTGTCACCGATTTATTGTTGTCACAGAGTCGTGGAGATGCGTGAGTTCAGACAGTTTTTTTTTTTTGTGGAAAGCACCTTTCGAGATGAAAGGATTTCATTTGGTTGGATTCCCAATAAAACAATCCTTTTTCCGGTTTTAGAACTTCAGGATTTTTCACAGTTGCCGATTTTTCCATAGTTAGCAGATTATATGGAATGTGTAGTAATCATTGTGAGAAAACGTTACGCGTCGGCAGTCGTTAATCTGATTTGACTCCTACAAACTTTTATACTCGACTGAATGCAATCCCCATGAAAAGAGCTGTTTGTGCAGCAAATAAGTGCCCAAGTACAAAAGAGAATGAATTTTCAGAGATTAAATTTTGTTCTGTTTGTTTTGATTCTTAATAATTCTACGCATGCCACTGGAATTCAACGGGAATGAAATATGCAATAAACAAGGAAGAAAATGAAAACCAATAAACGTAGTTCTCGTATTTGTTACCTAGTTTAAAAGTATGATTTATCAAATTATTTGCTGCATTAGAAAATTGTAAAGATTTTTTTAGTCAACATATTTACATTAAATTTCATATCTTAATAAACTTTGAGTATTAAAAACAAGGTAGTAGTCTGTAGTAGTAAAAACAATATAGATTTAATTGACGAGAAAATACTGAAGAAAACAAATGAAATGTTTGTTCGATGAATATAAATTAAATGAAGTTGTATTGGACTGATGACCAACAACCACAATCTGCTATTCAGAAAGTTTGTATATCAAACATTTTTAAACCTAAAAATGAAAATAATTCTACAAATATTCTAACCTTTTAGACTTCCAGTGGAAGCCACGTTAGGCTAGGTGTTGCTGCTGTGGGTTTTACCTGGGTTTTTAGCGCAACACCCTCATCAGTTTTGAATTTTCTTTCTCCTAGGCTAGTTGTTAACCCGTTCTAGTAAGCCCAGTCTGCTCTGGTATTTAATCCATAGGTGGAGGAGAAGAGATGGATTTATGCCATACCCATGGGCATTTGTATCAAAGAAAACGTACCAGTCTCGACTAGAATTTGATTTCCACACGCCAATCAGATAACCGTTAAGAGACGTACTCATCCAATTCCGGAAATTTTGGTAGTTAATTAAACAGATGGAGATTTTTATCAACATTTCGATGTTTATACCCATCATCATCAGATCAGTCTCGTATAAACTTTATAGGAATCATTTTGAATATCATGTGAATAAATTTTGAAATTTAAAAAAAAATTCTTCTACAAATTTTATTCCCATTATTTATGCACAAACTAATTACTGTCATTTTTGCTATTTTATGACAGCATTTCGGCTGATGTAACCTCCCGCCTTAATCAGGAGCCGATCTGGGTAATCTCAGGCAATTTCGAAATGGACATTTCTTTAATCTACGGGGATAAATTGTTCACATTTCGCAGACTATGTCTAAGGATATATCATTTATCTAATTTTTATTCGGCTCCTTTTCAATAAGTACACACTGACAGCTCAGGGATTGAACTCACAATTATTAGGTCACCAAATTCAGACGTCTAAAAGAATCAGAATATATTCTTTACTAAGAGGAACCTTTAGTAGTGCGCTGGGCAATGTGTACTTGAACTCTTTGGAAACGGAGTAATCTGTAACTGAGTGCTATTAAATAGAAACTAAACAAGATATCCCAGCGTAACAGGAATAATTTAGTAGATTAAATAAAGTGTTCAGTTCGAAATTCTCAAAAGATTACTCGGATCGACATTGGTTACCTGACGAAGGTTGGAGGGCACAATGGTCGAAACGTTGTGAAAATTACAAGAAATTTCAGGATAATTGTCCACATGTAAAGAATGTAAATAATAACTCCTCATCAAATTCAGATAGAAAACAATATCTTGTTTATTGATCAACTGTTGAATCGAGACAAACCTGGTTTTTATTCTTACATCATTAGAAACATAGAAATATATACGAATGGTAACTATTTATTAAGTCTTGTTTAGTTCAATGTTCCAACAGTAGAGCGTTATCAACGGGCTGTAAAGTACACTTGCTAAACTTCAGTGTAAACAATTTCACTCAACCTCGAGTGGCTCTCGAACCTTGTATTGGATGAACTTTAGTATTTAAAATAAATAAATCAAACAAGCAGTTACGTAAATAGAGATATAAATAAGTACGACGTCTAACCAAAAAGTATCTATTTTATATTAATGAACAGACCTTGGGCAATGGCCCCTTAGTTATTTATTTAGTATTCCCCTTCGGGCATTGTTTCCCAGTCGGTACCGTACGCCTCATAGTTACAACGGAAGAGGATAGCAGGTGAGGCGGAAGGATTGAAAGACAATTAAATATTTAGAAACAGTTTCAAAAAATTCATATGCTAAAAATAAATATTATTTCAAAATTTAAAATATTATTATGGATTACTAAGGGATATCAATGAAAATGTTCTGACTTCGAATCTGTGATTATCTCCCTTTAAGCGTCTCTGCTTTTTATTTTTAAATGTACTTTTTATCATGTAAAATTTGGTGAGGCGCGAGAAAATCTTCATTTTAAAAATGCGGCCCATAGAAAAAAAGTTTGGGGACCACTGCCTTGGATCTTCACACACTTACTCCAGTGACCCACCTACTTTTAAAAATTGTCCGCATGATTCTCTTTCGGGACTGTCATCAGCTGCCTCGTTGTGTTCGTAATCTCTTAACGGTGATTTTAATTTTGGGAAAAAGCCAGAAGTTGCATCGTGTCTAATTTAAATTTTAATGACAGAACAAGATGATGTGTTTCTTTTTTTTGAAAAATAAATAAATAAATAAATAGATAAATAAAAACTGAATGATACTTTACTTAATTTACTGACGCCCTGTTGGCGAGGCTTCAGAATACGTCGACTTCACCTCTGCAGGGGGTAAAAGTCCCTCAATGGGGCCACCTGTTGGCCGTGGGTGGCGACTCGTGTCATCTGGGGACGGGAACCTGGTGATTGAGCAGGCCATGGCCCGGGTGCTAAGAGGTCATGGTCATGCAACACATCACTTTGGCCCTTACCTGGGCTAGACGGGCGGTCGGAGAGGCCCGATCCGATCAATCGGATAATCAGGTCAAGCACTAATACTTACTCGTATAAAAACCCATCTATCTAAAACCCATAAGATGTTACACAAAACCTGTCCGACACTTTACTACAAACAAGAAATAGATCATAAGTTAGTATTAGAACGCGGTGGCAATGGTCAATCTACTAGTAAGGAAAAGCCGTTACAGATAAGGATTTTAACTGACTTTTTCATCAAAAACGGGTCAGGAAAACAAAGTGAAACCTGAAATGCTAACAGTCACTGACTAGTGCGGGTATACCTTACTTGTATCCCTGGGATAATAGGGCGAATGGGTTTCCCCCCTAAAATCTCCCACTGATGGGCTCCGAGGAGGGTGGGGAGCAAGGAAGGTGAATTTAAAAAAAAAATAAAACTCATGGCAACAAATAAAAACAAAAGACCCCATATTGAAGACAGTTCGGAGAGCCCATACTCTGAAACCCAGTCAGACAACGAACTTGATCAAAAGCTGTTCCCTAGATTTATTGTCCTAGAGTCAATAGAGAACACCCTCAATCACTAAGTTGTCTCCATTCATTGTTGAAAAAACAACGAAATCTTTAATAAAAATCTTATCAATAAAAAAAAAAAAACTAAGGAACAACACCATTTTAGTAGAATTTCCAAATAAAACTTCTGCAAATATGTTACTGAAGGAAATTTTTTTTTTCTAAGCTTAAAATAAAAGCCTACCCCCACACTTCCTTGAACTCCTCAAAGGGTTTGGTAAGAAGCCCAGATCTCCTACTCTGCACACCGGATGAGATAAAAAACAACCTAAGGCAACAAGGCGTCACAGATGCTCAAAGAATATTGATAAAAAAACAACCAAATGATTCCAACAAACACTTATATTCTAAATTTCAACACCCCAAAATCTCCTACAGAAATAAAAATCGGATATATGATAGAAAAAGTGGAAGTATACATACCAAATCCTCTGAGATGCCACAACTGTCAAAAGTTCGGGCACCACAAGGAAAGATGTACCAGATCACCAACATGTAAAGATTGAGGAGAAATCGGGGATTACATTGACTGCAAACTCCTATTAAAATGTGCAAACTGGAAACAAAATCATGCAGCAGACTGAAAAGAATGTGAAGTCTGGAAGAAAGAAAAAAATCCTCAATTAAACACACAAAAAGCATATAATACCCGAATTCAAGAAGGATAGTTGAGAGTTCTCAGAATGCATCAACATATGCGAATATAGCCTGTATGACAAACAACTCTTCAAAAACAAGAAACAACACAAAACAATCTGTCCGATCTGGTAGAAGAACTAAGATCACTACTGGAGATACTAAAGAAAAATTTCATCAGTTCAACAAATAGATCCAATATTGAATCGGATCTAAAGGAAAAACCCCAATACCAGATCGACGAAACCAAAGATGTCACAAACCAAAGAAAATTACAATCCAAGCAACAGCAAATGCCAATCCTCCCCATCACCACTAACAAATTAAATAACTCCTCACCTCCAAAAATGAAATCTCCTTTGAAGAATCAATACAACAAAAAGAAAACAGAAATTGTCTTAATTGAAAATGAAAAAAAATTCGAACTGGTGGAAACTGATAAGCCAAGAAAGACATTCAAGACAGAAAAGTTCAAAAAGTCGCAACAAAAACAAATCAAAAACAATCATCCCATCTTAAACAAGGGAACGGTTTTCATCCAAACAAAAATCATCAAATGAATCAAAAGGAAAAACAAAACAAAAGAACATCCCTCAATAAACAGAACCAAAAGAAATCCAAGGGTTAAAACATGACAAAAAACAAAATGCAAATAAGACAGAAAGCATAGAAAAGATGGACATCTAAGATGAAGATCCTTCCGAATGCATAGCATGCCAAGAAACTTATACAGTAAAACACTTCCTACTCGATTGCAGTGGCTTAACACATATTCGGAAATCTCTTTGCAATGTTAACAACTTGAAAGAACATTTTGAAAAAACAAACCCTAATACAATCTTCCTTAAAAAAGTTAAACTATGCAAAAAAAATAAAAAAATAAAAAAAAAAAATATAATAACAATTAAATATTTGACTATAAAAAAGGGACCTTTGACACTTACCAGGTAAAAAGTTTCGAAAACAACACAAATCTGAAAGAAATGGATATTTTTAAAAAAGCAAGACAACACTGAAAAAAATTTTTTTTGAAGGCAATCCAACTTTATCACCCCCCCAAAAAAAAACAACAACAACAACAAAAAAACAACAATTGTTTGACCTTAAATGATCACATAAAGATTGATAGGTCATTAAACATTAAACAAACAAAGTTAATTTACTGAGCCACTTGCTTAATGTGTGTTAATGCGACTGTCACATTGTACCCAAGTTCACTTAATGGTGTTTCACTACCGACTGTCAATCCTTCGGGACACTGTCTGTTCAAACATGTGCGTTCAGTTATTGTTTTTGTGTTTCCCTTGTTAACATCAAAGCTGTGCAACAGGTTCTCGAAGCATGCAAAATATTTGAATACTTTCCGGACAGGCTGCGTAGATGTTTCTAAAACAAAAAAAAGGTTATTAAGGAAAGAGAGTCAATGAAGAGGGAACTCATTAAGAGGACGAGCTTGCTCTCTGTGACAGGTACCATTTTTTATTCGCTCTCTGTTAAGAGGTGGCACGTTCTAAGTAATACAGAAATCTCTGGAACGATGGAATATCGCCACATATAAATCCGAAGGCGTACTGGAGTAGCGAAATTCAAAAGCTACGTAAAGTATTAAGAGATGGAAACATTTCGTTGAAAACAAAGAACTGTTATGTAATGTCAATACTCCTACATGGCAGTGAATGCTGGTCAATCTTCTCACAGATGAAGACGAGATTTAAGGCAACAAAGATGTAGCTTTACAAAAGGTTTCTGAGAACACCACGGATGAAACATGCGAAAAATCTGGAAGTTTTAAGGAAAGTGAGAACAAATAGGTCACTTTCTTAGGATCAGAAAGAAGCATTTCTGTGACACATAATAAAGAAAGAAGGCTTGGAAAATTTGATAATCACGGGAGATATAGACGGCAAGAGTGGTGCGGAGAGCAACATCGAATAACGTACCTAAA